>BCLG01002198.1:44418-81556 GCA_001602295.1 Zoysia matrella
AACCCTACCCATGGCGGCGTCCCTCCTCTCCCGCGCCGCCGCCGCGGCCGCGCTCCGGCCCCACAGCCTCCTCACGCGCTCCCTCCCCAAGGAACCCCTTCTGCCCCTTCTCCTCGTCGCTACGCTCCTAGCGGTCGTACATCCCACCGCTTCGCCGCGAACACCATCCTCCCCTGTCTGACGGGTCCGGGTGTTTCTGTGCCGTGCAGAGTCGGGTCGGATGGCCGGCGCGCGCCTTGGCGGACGCCGGGTTCGGGTGCAGGGCCTCGTCGTCTTCGCCGCTGCCGCTGACGGGCGCGTTCGGGATCGCGGCGCGATGCAACGCCACTTCGTCGTCGGCGATGTCGGACGCCGCTAGCGTCCACACGCTGCCAAGGACCGAGCCCGTGGTATCAACCGAGTGGCTGCACGCCAACCTTAGGGACCCCGACGTGAAGGTGTGTTGCTCGGTGCTGTGCTGATTTATTGCAACTGTTAAGCTTTTAAAATCTTGTAAGTTGAACTGGAGATTTTTCGGCCCTTTAAGAAGTGAAGTTTAGAATTTTAGGTGCTGATGTTGCTATGTAAGTAATGTAGCTGTGTGAATCACCAGCTTAGGCAAGGGAGAGGCTTTTGAGGTCGTTTTGTAGGACATAAACTGAAGCTGTCCAATATAGGCACCCTTAATTACAAGATACGTAGTTGTGCTTCTTATACTAGTTCAAGCAGGATGGAGACTTTTCACTCGTTATTTAGTATGCAGAAATTACAATCACGTTGAATTCACATTATCATGTAAATTTTGCTTCAAGGACATTGTGTCATTTTCTTTGTTGTTGACCTTTTGAGATATAATCACTAGAAGCAGGATTCACAAGTACGGATATGGTCGTCACTAATATTCCTCTTTCTGTCAAATTTATTGTCGTTATTCACACATTTCTGTGCAGTTACTTGATGCCTCTTGGTATATGCCTGCAGAACAAAGGAATCCACTTCAAGAGTACCAGGTAGCGATTCTTTGTGCTTTTGAGGTTTCGGATTTTGTGAATTGCCACTGGAGTAATTCGTTTGTTTCCTAACATTTCACATCTGAATTCTGAATTATTTGTTCCTTATACATTCACTCGATTCTTGATTAGCTTATTTTATGAGTTTGGCATTCGCCACTGAAACTATATTATTCGTAGGCATTTCTATCTCGATATAGCAGGGCCCCATTATTTGAGGCATGCTTAACCTGATGCATTTTGTGAAACGTCAAGATCATGGTCGTAGAAGTTTCATGCTTGAAAAATTGCTTCTGTTTTGTTTCCAGGTGGCTCATATTTCTGGTGCTTTGTTCTTTGATGTTGATGGAATATCCGACAAAACATCCAGTGTAAGTTCAGATATGTTGCTTGTACAATTTACTGTCAATCTGTTCTCAGAACTCATCCTGAGTGAGCTTGGAAATTTTGGATAGATAATATGCTGGATTTCATCTGGATTAATCGTTGTAATGATGGTATAGATCAGCACATGTATTGTTATAAGAAGAGAAATTGGACAGAAGTCCACAAAACCTTTGTCTTGGTCCTTAGAACTATCATTTTATTTATCAACATAGAAATGTCCATTTTGTTGAGGTGACACTGCTGGAGTGTAACTTGCCAAAAATGACACTTGCCTTTTTTTTTTTCCTTCTATTCATGAATTAATTTTAAGAGATACCATCCAATCCAATTGTTTTTTCTAAATTTTTTAATAACCAGATTTTAGATTTGAGATCATTTTTTTATGTTGGGTTCAGTTACCACACATGCTGCCATCTGAAAAGGCATTTTCAGCTGCTGTATCTGCTCTTGGCATCTACAATAAAGATGGCATAGTAGTTTATGATGGAAAGGGACTATTTAGCGCTGCTCGTGTTTGGTGGTAAGCTTTTGTTTCTTCACAGAACTATGTAAAAAATTCTCGGTTGGAGCCAAAACAAGATGCCAATATTTTTTTTCATTTTTAATAAGATTTTCTTGAGACTACTAAGTTCTCTTTGTTATCACTTTAGCAAAATCATCATCTGTACTTCTGATCTGATACTTATCACAAATGTTCATTACTTGTTACTTTGACAACAGGATGTTCCGTGTTTTTGGACATGATAAAGTTTGGGTATTAGATGGAGGGTTGCCCCAGTGGCGTGCAGCTGGGTTTGATGTTGAATCAAGTGCCTCCAGTGATGCCATAGTAAAGGCCAGTGCTGCTTGCGAAGCAATTGAAAAAGTTTACCAGGGGCAATCAGTAATTTTTTTGGAACCATCCTTTTCCCCATTTCTTTTAGCAGTACCGTATTAGAAATCAACATCAACAGCCTTATTGCTGCTGTGGAGATACTAAACTCTGCATTCAGTACCATATATCATTATCAACTGTTATAGCTGGTGTTTAACTTCAACTTTCAGTTTGCCATAACTTCTGTTTACACATTTACTTCTTTATTAGGTCGGTCCTACATTTGAAGCAAACCTGCAGCGTCATCTTATTTGGAGTCTTGATCAGGTTGGGATGTTTAAGGGCCTAAAGCTTCATTTTGCTAAATATTTCTGCATATTTTGAAGCAACTAATAGATATTTTGTTCAGGTGAAAGAGAACATCGCTATGAAGACACATCAACTTATTGATGCACGATCGAAACCTAGGTATGTTTATGTTTAATTTCATTAAAATTGTTGTAGTGTATCACAGGCATGCAGGCAGTATACAAAGCCTTCGCCTTTATCCTTTAGGCCCAGCTATGTGTTGTGGTTTCTGAAGGCACTGCTTTTATTGTGACTACTGACTAGTAGCTACTTGAAAGCACCTTTTTGGAGCTATAGTTGGAAATCTGTAGAGATTCCTGTACTAGTAACAAACTACTTCCATACTGCACAGGCTGCATATGAACTGCATACAATGACCGAAGTGGGTATTCAGTGCAGTTATTCACATAAACTCCATAGTGTTTAGTATCTGGACCATTTGGTTTGCTAATAACTTATTTCAACTTTTGCATTCCATTATCTTAATTCTGCTTCAAAAAATATAGCATGTGCAGCACTAGCACATTAACTTTCTGGACGTTCAACTTTTGTACCTTTGCCTCTTGTGCTTTATGTTCAACAGTTTTAGGCTTCGTTCTTAATCTGGGTGATTTAAAATATCCACATCAGGTTTGATGGTGCAGTTCCTGAGCCGCGCAAGGGAATAAGAAGTGGGCATGTCCCTGGGAGTAAATGTGTACCTTTTTCTCAGGTGGAAAATTGCTACTTTTGCATACTTCGATAATATCATCTTCCTTCTTATTGATGCATTTTTCAGTCTCGACGATTGATAGTAATAGGCACTTCTTGACTAGACTTCTCAGCTGGAGATCAAATTTCAGTCTATCATTTTTTTGTATTCTGCACATATTGCCATGTCATTTGTTCACAAATTTTTTCATCAGCCTTTGTTTGAATTGATGACGAGGTGTACATGTGTGTTATTTACTAGTAGAAACATTAATGGCCGGCAAGTTGTATGGCTCTATTGCATGGTACACTAGATATATTATGATATTGTTGGTAGATGCACCAATGGAGCTGGAGGCTACTGTGATTCTTTGTTAACCTTGTTACAAAGGAGAATGGGATGGTCAGTGCTTGTATTGTAGTTTGGTTATACGATGTCACACTAAAACTTGGATTAATGTCTTTTTTTATCTCTGCAAATATTATTCTGTGTTGCTGATTCTTGACTTCCCGCAGGTTCTTGATAGTTCACAAAAGCTATTGCCTCGGGATGAGCTCCATAAGCGATTTGAGCAAGAAGGTAAAATTATTTGGTCCATATAAGTTGCAAGCACTTTATCCTTTCTTGATGATGGCATCCAGTAGGTTGAGGCATTATGTTTATCTTAACTGGATGTGAGCTCCAGAGCTCCTGTTTACTAAAGCTATACGTCGCAAATACCGAAACCCATATGTTAAATGAAAACGTAGCATCCAATCCACCCCATGCTTTATTGTATTGGACTTCAGTCAGTATACCAGGAAATTTCGTCAACTCATAAATAGTGGATCGCTTAAAGGTTTCCATATAAAAAAAATCACTCGTAGTTACTAAACCCTTGACATCATTCAAACGAGACAAATGTGATCGTATTTGCTGTCTGTATGGTATTATTTCTGTTGGATTTGTTGAAATTGTCTCATCCTTTACATGAATAATTTTTTATAAGGTTTTGAAATATCCTTTTTTTTATGGTACCTCATGTAGACCTGCAAAAAAAAGTTTCAAAAATCAATAGCTGTCAGTCTTTATTTTTTTTACTTTGTTTTGATCTGCTGCCAGGAATATCACTTGATCAACCCCTAGTGACCTCTTGTGGCACTGGTGTGACAGCATGCATATTAGCCTTGGTAAGATTAGACTTGAGCTCTTAAGATTCGCTTCCCAAATGGTGAATGGTTCTGCTATAACCCATGCTTTCATTGTAGGGTCTTCATCGCCTAAACAAAACTGATGTAGCAGTATATGATGGATCATGGACCGAATGGGGTGCCCACCCTGAGACTCCAGTTGCTACGGCTGCTTGATACCTTGTGCAGTTTGTGGACCGATATTGTACTTTCCCTGTACCGCGATCCTGTGGAGAAAGGCAAAGGAACCCGAAGATGTATGGTAGGCATACGTTCAGAGAAAAGTGAAGTCGTTTGGCTTTTTGCTGTAAAAATGTTGAAACAGAAAGCTTGTTCATATACTACTATGAATGAAGAGCCTATTATCAACTTTTCTGAGGCTCGTATGTCATTGGACAATACGGACATCGGACTCCTTTGTAAAGAAGACAGAGGTATTTTGGTATATATGGAAATACGGACACTTGCACGTGGGTCTTGACCGGGCAAAACCGTATAAAATAGCTATTTCTTAGTTTCTAAGAATTATAATGTTAGATTTTCAAACCGTAAAATTTATAATGGCACCAATCTAATTAACCCTTTGTATTTTGTATTATGCGAGTCTGTTCTCGTTTCTGTGCAAAATCAATCTGCTGCTACACTAGCCTGGTGCAAAAGCGCCGACCTTTTGTCAGTTCAGCTGGGTGGATTTGTCTGTCGTGCTGGAGCTGGACTCAGTGGTGCCGGTGCCGCTGCTACCACCTGTTGCAACTGAAGATGTGCAGTAAAGAGCTTCAGGCGGTGGCGTGTAGGTTGCCACCGGCATCCGTGGAGGGAGGCTTGGCAGCGGCGCTTCAGACCGCAGCACATTGACGGCCTGCCTGATGGACGGCCTCAAGCTCCGGTCAGGGTGCGCGCACCAAAGTCCGACGATCATCACCATCTCCATCTCCGGGGCGTCGAACTCTCCATTCAGCCGCACATCGGCGGCGTCAAGAACGTTTCCCTTGCCGTAGGACTCCCACACCCAGTGCACAATGTGGATCACGTCATCCACCGTGGACACCATCGGCCGCCGGCCGCAGGCGATCTCCAGCAGGACGACCCCGAAGCTGAAGACATCGGACTCGGCGTTCGCCCTGCCGATGGTCATGCCCTCCGGATCTATGTACCCCATCGTGCCGGCGAGCACCGTCGTGTGCGAGCCCCGGCCGTGGTCGACCAGCCTGGCGAGCCCAAAGTCGCCGAGCTTGGCGTTGAATGCCGCGTCCAGCATCACGTTGCTCGGCTTGATGTCCCTGTGCACGACGCACTGCTCCCACTCCTGGTGCAGGTAGAGCAGGGCCGAGCCCAGCCCCAGCACGATCTCGTGCCGCCGTGGCCATGGCAGCGTGTCGCTCTTGGCGCTGTAGAGGTGCTTGTCGAGGCTGCCGTTGAGCATCAGCTCGTAGACTAGGAGCAGCTGGCCGCCGCCGTGGCACCAGCCGATGAGCTGCACCAGGTTCCGGTGCCGGAGCCGGCTGATGATCCTCACCTCGGAGGCGTACTCCTTCCTCCCCTGCTTCGAGCCCTTGGATACCCTCTTGATGGCTACCGCGAGGCCCATCTCCTTGAGGAATCCCCTGTACACCGACCCAAAGCCGCCTTCGCCAAGCTTGTGCTTGTCCGAGAAATTGTCCGTTGCAATGGCGAGCTCGCAGTAGCGGAACCGCTTTGGCCCGGACCCTTTCTTGAACTCGTCTTCCATCCCTGGTTCGTCGTCGAAGAAGCCGCCCTCTTCCAGCTCCTGCTCCTCCATCGCCTGCCGTGCGCGATTTTGTCGTCGCCGGCGGAAGAGCAACGAGATTGACAAGCCCAGCGCCAAGAACGTCGCTGAACCGGCGGCGGACACGCCAATCACTAATCCTGTGGAGGTTGACCGAGAAGCAGGCTGCGGCGGCGGCGGTAGAGTGATGTCGAAGGGGCCAATATTGTACCTGACGTAGCAGCTGTACCCCTTGATCGAGCCGCCTTTGTTGTCGGGGAAATACTGCCGCAGCTGGCCGATGTACGAGGTGAGGCACCAGGTGCACTGGCCGGCCGTCAGATCCCTCGTGCACTGCGCCAGACCGTACATCTCCGACGCGCCGGCGAATGGCGCGCTCCCGTTCACGAGGAGCAGCGGCGAGTCGACCGCCGTCTTGGCGAGGTGATTCATCAGGCTCGACCGCGCTTCGTCCAGTCTGGCCTGGTCTAAAGCGCCGCCGGCCCGGGACACGTTCACGTAGAACGCCTTGTTGGGGATGGCCACGGAGAAGAAGGACGTGTCCGAGTACCGGAGCACGCACGCGTCGTACGCCGCGCTCACGTTCCGGCTGCCTGGGCACACCGCCGTGATCCCGGCGGGCGCACCGGCGAGGCACTCCTTGCACTGCGTCGCGTTGCGGTCCGTGAAGCACATGATGAGGCCGAACACCTGGTCGGCGCCCTCGCCGGCGCTGCCATTGTAGAACCAGCCGTTGTCGCCGGCCGCCGCCGGTAGCGCGGCGAGGAGCTGGTCCAGGTTCGTCTTGTACTGGCTTCCGTCGGTGTAGTTCTCCGTCCTCGAGCACGTTGGCTCAAACGGCTTCAGGATATTATCGTCCTGACCAGCTGCGTTCAGGCAGAGCGATGCGATGACAGAGAAGAAGGCGAAGGAGACGAGAAGACGGGAAGCCATGGCTGATGGGCGACGGCCAGCGACGTCTTTTATGGTTGTTCTTCGTCACCCTCTTTCCTTCTACTCGGCTCCTCCTTTGTTTCTCTGTCTTCTACCATTTGTGTTCTTGTGTTCTTGCTCTTTCCACATTGTGCTGCCGGCTGTGCGAGTTTTTTAGTTCTTATTTGCCATCTGTCAGCTTGTGACTTGCAAATCAGCAGGTGCAGATCAGAGCAGCTTCAAAGTTCAGAACAAGAAAAGAGTTTAATACTATATGAAATCTAAACATGGAGACTCATTCAGAGGAGTGGAGGGGAGAAGTTAAATAAGAGTTTATATAGTTGGTTTTATAAATATAATATTTTTTCATAAGAGTGGTTTAGAAAGCTACACGTTTAAGCTAATACAGTAATACTTTTCTACTGAGTGAAATGCACCTTGGGTACTTAAACTATTTGTGCATTCTCATCTAGATCTATAAACTTTTAAATACATGATTAATTTAAATAGGTCACCTAGAGTCCATACCCTTAATCAAAAGCGATTAGGTTCACCATGGTGAGTCTAACATGGGAAAAAGGTACCAGCTATAATGAAGGAAGCGATTGCAAGCTAATCAATTTTTAGAAGTGAAAGTGTGCATGGTTAGATGAATTTTTATCTTTGCTGTGTTCTCGGAATGAAATAATTCATCAAAATTGCAATTACATTTACTTTGATTGTGTAACCAATAACCCTTTTATCTACGCTCGAACATAATCCCTTTTATAAAGGAACCTGAAGATGTATGGTACATAGGCATATGCTCATGGAAAAGTGAAGTGGTTTGGCTTTTCGCGGTAAATGTTGAAACATAAATATTGTCCATATACTAGTATGAATGAAGAGCCTGTGATCAACTTTTTTTTAAGACTCGTGTACAACAACAACAACCGATAAAAAACAACAACACTATAGATTATTCTGATACATGTCATTATTAGTTTTTAAAAATTTAAGATACACCATTTGAGTCCACACGTCACCCACTTACATGGCCCATGCAAGTGACATGGCGTATTACTACTAGTAGTAGTTATGCGGGTCCACATGTCACCCACTTATGTGTCATCCACTAGTGTTATTCTGTGCTGTATTTACATGATGCACATTTATTCTCAAAATCAATCTGATACTACACTAGCTAGCCTGGTGCAAAAGCTCCATCTTTTGTCATTTCAACAGGGTCGATGTGTCTGTCGCGTTGGAACTGGAGGGGGTGGTGCCGGTGCCGGTGCTGTTACTGCCTGTTGCAATAGAAGATGTGCAGTAGTAAAAAGCTTCAGGTGGTGGCGTGTAGGTTGCCACCGGCATCCGTGGAGGGAGGCTTGGCAGCGGCGCTTCAGACCGCAGCACATTGACGGCCTGCCTGATGGACGGCCTCAAGCTCCGGTCAGGGTGCGCGCACCAAAGTCCGACGATCATCACCATCTCCATCTCCAGGGCATCGAACTCTCTATTCAGCCGCATATCGGCGGCGTCAAGAACGTTTCCCCCGCCGTATGACTCCCACACCCATTGCACAAGGTGGATCACGTCATTCCCCGTGGACACCATCGGCCGCCGGCCGCAGGCGATCTCCAGCAGGACGACCCCGAAGCTGAAGACATCGGACTCCACGTTCGCCCTGCCGGTGGTCATGCACTCCGGGTCTATGTACCCCATCGTGCCGGCGATCACCGTGGTGTGCGAGCCCCGGCCGTGGTCGACAAGCCTGGCGAGCCCAAAGTCGCCGAGCTTGGCGTTGAAGGCCGCGTCCAGCATCACGTTGCTCGGCTTGATGTCCCTGTGCACCACGCACTGCTCCCACTCCTGGTGCAGGTAGAGCAGGGCCGAGCCCAGCCCCAGCACGATCTCGTGCCGGCGCGACCACGGCAGCGCGTCGCTCCTGGCGCTGTAGAGGTGGGTGTCGAGGCTGCCGTTGGGCATCAACTCGTAGACGAGGAGTAGCTCGCCGCCTCCGTGGCACCAGCCGATCAGCTGCACCAGGTGCCGGTGCCGGAGCCGGCTGATGATCCTCACCTCCGAGGCGTATTCCTTCCTCCCCTGTCTCGAGCCCTTGGACACCCTCTTGATGGCCACCGCGAGGCTCATCTCCTTGAGGAATCCCCTATACACTGACCCGAAGCCGCCTTCGCCAAGCTTGTTCTTGTCCGAGAAATTGTCCGTTGCAATGGCGAGCTCGCCATAGCGGAACCGTTTTGGCCCGGTCCCTTTCTCGAAGTCGTCGTCCAGCTCTGATTCGTCGTCGAAGCTGCCGCCCTCTTCCCGCTCCCGCTCCATCGTTTGCTGGGCGCGATTTTGTCGTCGCCGGCGCAAGCGGAACCAGATTGACAAGCCCAGAAGGACCAAGAACGTCGCAGAACCGGCGGCGGACAAGCCAAGCACTAATCCTCTGGAATCTGACCGAGAAGCGGGCTGCCGTGGCGGTGACAGCGGCGGTAGAGTGATGTCAAAGGGGCCAATATTGTACCTGACGTAGCAGCTGTACCCCTTGATCGAGCCGCCGATGTTGTCGGGGAAATTCTCCCGCAGCTGGCCGATGTACGAGGTGAGGCACCAGGTGCACTGGCCAGCCGTCAGATCCCTCGTGCACTGCGCGAGACCGTACATCTCCGACGGGCCGGCGAACGGCGCGCTCCCGTTCGCGAGGAGCAGCGGCGAGTCGACCGCCGTCTTGGCGAGGTGATTCATCAGGCTCGACCGCGCTTCGTCCAGTCTGGCCTGGTCTAAAGCGCCGCCGGCCTGGGACACTTTCACGTAGAACGCCTTGTTGGGGATGGCCACGGAGAAGAAGGACGCGTCCGAGTACCGGAGCACGCACGCGTCGTACGCCGCGCTCACGTTCCGGCTGCCTGGGCACACCGCCGTGATCCCGGCGGGCGCACCGGCGAGGCACTCCTTGCACTGCGTCGCGTTGTGGTCCGCGAAGCACATGATGAGGCCGAACACCTGGTCGGCGCCCTCGCCGGCGCTGCCATTGTAGAACCAGCCGTTGTCGCCGGCCGCCGCGGGGAGCGCGGCGAGGAGCTGATCCAGATTCTTCTTGTACTGGCTTCCGTCGGTGTAGTTCTCCGTCCTCGAGCACGATGGACCAAACGGCTTCAGGATCTTATCGTCTTGACCAGCTGCGTTCAGGCAGAGCGATGCAATGACAGAGAAGACGGTGAAGGAGACGAGAAGACGGGAAGCCATGGCCGACGAGCGACGGCCAGTGACTTCTTTTATGGCTGTTCTTCGTCTCCCTCTTTCCTTCTACTCGGCTGCTCTGTTGTTTCTCTGTCTTATAGTACTACCATTTGTGTTCTTGCTCTTTCCACATTGTGCTGCCGGCAGCTGCAAATTTTAGTTCTGAGAAGACTTGCCATCTGTCAGCCTGTGACTTGCAAATCAGCAGGTCAGATCAGAGTAGCTTCAAAGTTCAAAGCAAGAAAAGAATTTAATACTAGATGAAATCTAAACATGGGTTAATTAACATTTTGTCACCCTCTAGCTTGGCCGGTGCCCATTTGGCATTCTACCGAGCTGCAACTTTCATTTGCCACTGTAGACCAAAGATTTAATTTTCTTTTGTCATCATTTGCAAATCATCCGATAAAGCTACACTGTGCAAATGAGAGGAGAAGTTACACAATGGAGAGGGCCGTTTGTTTTCACTACAGATTATAAGAATCTATGTGATTTTAGAAAAAACTACACTGTGGAAATCTATAATAAAAAGCTAAAACAAATAACAAGTAGATTACGAGGATATGGGCTAGAGCGATTGTTTGTGATGTAAGACAAAATCTAGCAAAAATTGGGAGAGAGTATTTGAGATTTTGAATTTTAGGAGGTTCAACTAGTAGAATCTATGGTAAAATTTGTGTTGTTTATTTGCAAACAGAAGCAGAATCCAAAACTCTACAGTGGAAACAAACAAGACGAAGCTAATAATACTTTTCTCCTCAGTGAAATGCATGGTAAGTCCTTAAACTATTTGTGCATTCTCACCTAAGTCCATGAACTTGTAAATCTATGATCAAGTTAACTAGGTCACCTGGGGTCCATACCCCTTAATCAAAAGCGAATAGGTTCACAGTGGTGAATCTAACATGGAAAAGATGTGTGAAGCAGCAGTCTAGCAGATGAACACTGTGGGGTTTGGACCATGTCAAATGTCTCTTTGTGTTGAAAGTTCCCGACGAGTACTGTCTTGCCGCGTCTGACGAATCCGATGCTGACTTCGTCCATGATCAGGTCTGCAGAGTTGAGCTGGAATCTCCTACTACATGATTCAACTTTCTCAGCTGGAATAGCAGCCAAATTTTTACTTCTGATAGATGGTTTTATAAATGTAATATTTTTTTCATAAGAGTAGTTTAGAAAGCTTCATGATTAAGCTAATACAGTAATATTTTTCTCATGAGAGAAATGGACGGTGGATCTTAAACTATTTGGCAATTCTCATTGAATTCCATGATCTTGTACATCTATGATCAATTTAAATAGGTCACCTCGGGTCGACACCCCTTAATCAAAAGCAATTAGGTTCACCATGGCGAGTCAGAGGTACTCCCTCCGTCTCCAAATAAGTGATATTTTTTATTTTTTAAAAGCGTCGTTTGATTATTCGTCTTATTTAAAAAAATTACAAAAATTAACAAGTTAAGTTTAAAGTATTTTTAATAATGAGTCATTTCATAATAAAAATAAATATTTTTTTACAAATTTTTTGAATAAAATGAATGATCAAAGAGAGAGGTTTGAAAATCTAAAACGACTCCTATTTTGGGACGGAGGGAGTAACATATAATGAAGGAAGCGATTGCCTGCTGATCAATCTTTCAGAAGTGAAAACAGTTTAGCAACAACGTGCATGGTTTAATTAGTTGGATTTATATCTTTACTGTAGTCTAAGAATAAACAATTCAACAATTTACAGTTAAATTTACTTTGATTGTCTAGCTAATAATTCTTTTTTCCACGTTAGACTTATCATGTCAAACATAATCTCCTTTATTATGGTCGGCAGATAAGAGTTGATTATTCGTACTAAATATTTCCTAGAATTGGATGATCATTTTAAAAGTTTGTGGACCTAGACTAGAATTCACAAAAGGTTTAAAGACCAGTAGCATTTCACTCTTTTCTCCGAATATGTGTGAAGCAGCAGTCTAGCAGATGAAAATTGTGGGGTTTGGACAAAATGTCAAATGTTTCTTAGTGTTGAAGGTTCCCGACGAGGTCTTTCCTGCGGCGTCTGACGAAACCGATGCTGACTTCGTCCACGATCAGATCTGCAGAGTTGACCTGGAGTCTACAACATGATTCAAATTTTTCGGCTGGAACAGCAGCCAAACTTTTACTTGAACCACTATCAACAGACCGGCCAATTTTAACTTCGGATTGAGGACCTTTCCTTCTAGTAATGTCACCATCTTTGCGACGAAATTTGTGCTTGAAGTCATAAGCAAACAGATACCGTCGAGCCTCTTTCGTATGTGGTTTTTTTTGCAAGTTGGAAGGCTTCAGGCTTCCCCTTCTTGCTTTCGTTTTTTTTTTAAGTCTAGACTGGAGTCTGTTTTTTTTTTTTCAATCCTTCCCTTTTAGGCAGTACAAACTGCCGCTTGATTCTGGGTTATTTGAACTTATGCTGCATTTTCTCCTCATATGCAAAGTCAGAAAGAAAAGGAGGCAAACAGGTATCCCACCATGAAATTCGTATTGATGGAAAATTTGTGGTGGAGGCAGCAATGGACGATCAACATCTAGTTTCATGTACTGAACTATTTTTCAGTTGCTTATAGTCAGGCACATCTGTGGAGGGTCGCCTTTGAACTCAAATGCATATGCAGAGCAGTTACACAGTTTGGTATTTTAGAAATGGAAGATGAGTTAGAGATTGAGAAATAAATGAACGGTTGAGATTTAATGAGATGAAAGAATAAACGATCCAGATTTTTCCTTTCTTTTTCCCAATCCCAATCCGGATCCCATTTCCGGTTCTCCAAACGTCACCAGAGGGTGAAGGGATAGCAATTTCAGCAGTTAGAGGACTGCAATTCAGTATAACACCCTGTACTTTTTTTTGTTACAGAAATAATCAATTAATACGGAACTGCCTTTTTTAAGCGGTGATTCTTCATCTAGAGGACTCGCTGGTGGAAGGAGATGATATATTTACCCTGCGTAGAGCCTCATTACCACGCTGAGTCACTGCTGTATGCTTCTGCTGAGTGCTTGAGGGACGAGTCAAGCAACTTCAATGGAAGACATCGATTCTGACTCGCCAATCATTGTTTCTTGCAAACCGCGGTTCTGAATTTTGGATGCAGTACCAGAAGGCCGAAGCCCTTTGTCACTGACTTACTGCTAGCTCAATCGTCGTCTCAATGGAAGACGGGGGGATGATATTAGAGGACTCGCCGCAGTTTATTTCACCTTCATGTTAGGATGCAATCGATCTCTGGCTTTACATTGTAAAAGCTCTGCTCGCAATGTTTCCCTGTTTCATTTTAAGAAGGGGTATTCGACGCCAAAAAGGAAAAAAGAAAAAGGAAAAAGGAAGCTTATTGTCACGTACGCACAGCTGGCCATGCTGCGAAAACCTCGATGGATCGATAAAACTTCAATTGAGCAGGAGTGCAGGACGAGGTGGATCGATAAAACTGACTATCTTTTCAAGGACATTATTCAGGAGCCGGGGCAGGGCGATGGCGGAGTTGATGGTGGCGGCGACAATGGCTCCGACGGAGGAGGTGATGCTGGCGGGGACGCCGTCGGTGGCGATGGCGGAGGTGATGGCGGTGACGCTGTTGGTGGCGATGGAGGAGGTGATGTTGGCGGCGACGCCGTGGGTGGCGATGGCGGAGCTGATGGTGGTGATGTTGGCGGCGACGCCGTAGGTGGCGATGGCGGAGCTGATGGTGGTGATGTTGGCGGCGACGCCGTGGGTGGCGATGGCGGAGCTGATGGTGGTGATGTTGGCGGCGACGCCGTAGGTGGCGATGGCGGAGCTGATGGTGGTGATGTTGGCGGCGACGCCGTGGGTGGCGATGGCGGAGCTGATGGTGGTGATGTTGGCGGCGACGCCGTGGGTGGCGATGGCGGAGCTGATGGTGGTGATGCTGGCGGCGACGGCGTCGATGGTGTTGGCGGCGATGGTGATGGCGATGGTGGCAGGGTGATGTCGAAGGCGCCAAGGCTGTACCTGACGTAGCAGCTGTACCCCTTGGTCGCGCCACCGGTGCAATCCCCGAACACCTCCCCCAGTCTCTCGACGTACGTGTTCAGGCACCACGCGCACTCCTCCGACGTCAGGTCCCTCGTACACTGCGCCAAACCGTACATATCCTCCTCCGACCCAGCGCACGGTGCGCTCCCATTCGCGAGTCTTAGCGGCGACTCGGCAGCCGCCGTGGCGAGCGCCCCGATCAGGTGCTCCCTTACGACGTCAAGGCTTTCCGGGTCATCCACCTCGGCACCGGTGTTCTGGAACACGAAGAACGCGACGGCGGGGTCAGCCGCGCCGAAGAACGGCTCGTCGGAGTACCGGAGCACGCACGCGTCGTACGCCGCGCTGACGCTGCGGCTGCCGGGGCACACCGCCGCGACCCCGGCGGGCGCGCGGGTCAGGCAGTCGCGGCACTGCGTCTCGTTGCGGTCGGCGAAGCACATGATGAGGCCGTACACCTGGTCCGCGCCCGCCCCCGCCGTGCCGTTGTAGAACCAGCCGTTGCCCGCGGCCGCCGCGGGGAGCGCGGCGAGGAGCTCCGCGAGGTTCTTTTGGTACTGGCTGCCGGAGGTGTAGTTCCCGGTTGTCGAGCAGGTCGGCCCCACCGGCTGCAGGACGTTGCCGTCGGACGATGGCGCGGGCGCCTGCGCCGCTGCGGGAGTAATAACCAGAACCAAAAGAACCATGGCGGTGGTCATCAGGAGGAGGAATGGGTGGGAAGCCATGGTCGACCTCGATCTCTGAAGACCTGTTGCTGTTCTTCGGAGATGTTGCTACAAGGATTGTGCAGACAGCGAATGAAGAATTTATAGCGTAAATTGTTCAGTTCTTGCAGGCACTACAAGGTGCGCATGCATGATGGCCGAGACACTTTCAGAGTCAGCACACGGCGTACTATATCAGACACACGGACACGGACAAGTGTTTCAGGTGAATCGTCTTGCAAGTTACACCGTTTCGTCAGAAGGGTGATTCGGAAGTTATATCAGCTAGTAACATCTGTAATGTGAACTTCGGACTAGCCCTGTCAAACCCCAAAGTTCATGTTTGAATTAGATTATGTTAAACCACGTGTTACCTTTCTCCTTTCACTGTCACTTTAATCCCGTTCTCATCAGTGATTAACTTGTAATGCCATCTCATTCAGGCACAGACAGATGAATGCGCCAAGGTTGCCAGGACTCACGAAATGGAAAGTGATCTTGCGGTTTACGCAGCAGGATCGGAGCAATCTCGTGCCGGTTCGTCCAAGAAACCGAGAGCCGGCTTACCGCGTTCGTGTGCAGTGTTTGAACGGCTGGGACACCGTGACCAACGCTGTCGGCTTGGGTTGTTTGTTTACCTGGACTGGAGACATGGAAGCTCTGACCTTGTTGTCGTCAGCAGCAGACTGAAGTCACCGAATCTGAACTGAAGACTGCAACGTGATGCTGCAGCGTCGTCAACTGGAAGCATCGGTTTCTGTTTCGTGCGGATGGTGTGTGACGGCGACGCTCCACCAGCCGGTTGTAACGGCGGCATGGCCGGCCGGGTGAAGCCGCGCGCGAGCTTCGGGCTCGAGCAACAGGAGAAGGCGGCAGTCTGGACGGAGGTCACAGACCCGGCCGGCGACGCGTACAGAAGCAGAGCCTCGTCGAAGCAGCGAGTCCCCTGCCTCGTCTCGAGCTCGAACAGCAGGGGAAGGCGCCGCGCCATGGCGGCGACCTGGAGGTGTGCGAGTCCCCTGCGGTGTACGTGGGAATGATAAATCGGGGACCGCGAAAGGCCGCCGGAAATTTTGTTTCCGGGGGGTGGCCCACGCCATAAGCAGCGAACTGGGTGAAACTGTGGACTTAAAACTGTTTAGACCCAAACCAATTGAAACCAAATCAATCTGAACCAAATTGGTTTCCCACTGTTTAGACCCAAACCAACCCAAACCATTTGATATCTTTTTAACCCATTTGGAGCCCACCCAAAGCCAATCCAGAAAAGAACCCAACTGTTACAATCGGTTTGAACCAAACCGTTACCAGGTTTGCACAGCAAGGAGGAGGCTCGGCAGGGGCGCCCCTGCCACTAGCCATGCCACCGTGCCGCTCTGATGCACGCCAGATCTTTGCTCTAGTGCCTGAGTTCAAACACGCACACAAAAAAGAGCTTAAAAACAGAATAATAAATACCCATAAACTAAATATCCATAAACAGGTCACCATAACAAAATAATTTATAGATAGATGTATATATACACGCATAAAAGATGCAGGACATCTGTTTAGTAAGATATATTTCATTTCATAAATGAGAACAAATCTGACACACATGAACTGGTTAAACAAGTAACAATATATCCATCTTCAATCATATCCTACCTCTGGTTCTATCTATCCCTTGCATCAACTGACTAGCTCAGTCACAAGTCACAATATCCGTCTTCAATCATATCCTATCTCTGGTTTTAGCTATCACTTACATTAAACAGGACCATCTTCTACGCGACGCCTTGCCCTCGCCGATCGCTATAAACAGGAGGCATGACCATGAACAGATACACACAAACTCGAGCTCGATCCTTTCGTTCCATCCTCACCAGGTCAGTCACCCACACTCCTCTGCTAACCGAGCAGCAAGATCGATGGCTGCTACCAAGAAAGCAGCAGCAGCAGCAGCAGCTCTCGTCTTCCTGGTGTTCGCGGCAGTGGCCGGGACCAGAGCGACCGCCTTCAAGTCGATCCACTGCATCATGAAAGACCATCTCATGGAGCACTGCCGCGAGTACCTCCAGCACTCGGTGCCGATCCCGGAGAAGAGCTCCGAGTGCTGCAAGAAGGCGCGCGTGGTGCCGGTCTGGGATAAACTCATCAAGTGTCTTACGAAGGCGCAGCAGGAGAACACTATTTTCACGGGGAGGATGAGGAACCTCGCGTTCATCTGCAGGTTACCTGCAGCGGTTCCACCTCCAGCAGTCTGATGTATTCGCTCTCCAGGCTCCATATGCATGGAGTGCTTAGTCAATAAAATTGATGGGAGTGTAGTGATGTTTGACGTATGTTTTATTTATCAAAGACAAAATTTTATAATGTTTTCTTTTGGTGTACGAGTACCGCTGTTATGGACACCAAACTGATGTGCCAGGTCCATTCAAAGGACTCCGCCCTCCCACTCGGCTACATAAAGCACGACATTCTTGATCACGTCCACTCCGTCCTCCTACTCGGCTGCCTTGATATTGGCACAAAGGGAAGTCACTCGCTGGTTCCTAATCACATGGCTGCAAATAGTTAAGTCAGGTAACAAAATCAATACGTGATCTCAAAATATATCAACTTTTGTGTTTGGTACATTCTGCAACCACGTGCCGATATTGTGACCTGTGGCTGTGACCAGTGTGTGATGAATTGTATATACTTGCGGAGGATATTTTCATTTATCAGATCGGGCGCGAGGAAAGGCACGATTATCAGTCGTGAATGATGGGTCAAATTAAGTGTGAATCCTTGGAGTTGAAAAGGTCATAGCAAAAATTAATTTCGTGCAACGTGGAAAAATTGTCCCTCACTCGAAAAAAGTGGAAAATTGTAGAGGTAATAATATGATTAATATCAATAACATCCCTCGCTCGTACATCCAAGACCGACGAATACGTTTGTTTTCTTGCCTGAAACGAACATGGTATGACGACGTGCACCCCAAAATAAACACACCATGCTGATACATATGTACTCACGGCGCTATATAAAATATCCTAGATAATATTCTTATTGAAGCACACGGATAGACTCACCAAAACAAATCATTTCATATACAAATGAAAATAAATATATATACTCATGTGCATGAAATGGTAACAATATATCTTTCTTCAATCATACTATCATATCTCTGGTTCTAGCTAATATCTCCTGCATTAACTAGCAAATAAACTCGCAATATCCGTCTTCAATCAAATCATATCATATCACAGTTTTTAGGTACTAATCCCTCCGTTTTATTTTATCTATCACTTTAATTTTCTCCAATTATCCTAAATTAACTGTCATTTTCATTTTTCAACACAACTTTCTCTTTTCTCTATCTCTCTTCTTTGTTTTTAACGCATTTTATATTTTTTATCTCTCTTAATTTTTATGTTCAAAATTAAAACAACACTTAAATCAGAACGAGAGTATCTCTTGCTTTAAAGATCGAGCTGCTACGCGCTGCCTTGCTGATCGCTATAAACAGGGGCACGTACATCCTCACCTGCAGGTCAGCCACTCACAGACGTCATGATACTCCAAATGCTGCCGTGGACAAGTGCCATGCATGAATACCTCGACGACGCGCACCCCATTGATCCGCTGCAGAAAGAAGGCGATCGTGGTGCCAACCTGGGAAGGCGTAATCTTGCGTACGAGCGTCGCTGCTATGCACAACAAACTGAGTTACTACCTACATGATGCCTTGCTGATCGCTATAATTAAACAGGAGCACACATGCACACAAACTTGAGCTCCTTTCCTTCCATCTTCAGTACGGGGTCCGTCACACACACACACTCCTCTGATTGATCGTAGCAGATCGGCAAGATGTTTCTGATTGATCGTACCAGATGTTTCTAATATACTCTTTCATAATATTAACGATAGGACTTTTTGATTTCTTCACAGAGCTAGTAGCAGTACTGTAGGTACTATTTCCTCTCTACCGAGGATTGATCCTCCTATGTGCTCCAAGTTCATAGCTATTCAATTCATTATGGTCCCTTTTCTCAACTCTACAGTGATCTTTTCCATTATCCATGTTTTCTCTCGGGATACGAGAGGTAGACTCATCTACTGCAATGTGATGAAACATCACTTCAAGTTGATCTAAGCACTCAGGTGGTCCATTCTTTAGCTTCTTCGATTCAGAGTTTCTCTGAAAAAAAAATCAGTTCAAGTAAATTAATTCATAGAAAAGAAAAAAAATCAGTGCAAGCATTTTGCAAACAAGTGAACATAAGTACCTTAGTATGTTGCTCCCACCAGTCATCATACGCATGAACTGTACCATTTACCCAGCCAAGACCAGTTTGTGTTTTCAAATAACACCAAAAAGAGTAGAGCCTTCGAAGTGCCTGCAATTTATTTTTTATTTGTAGTCTAGAGTGTCTCAACCCAGTCTACTCGTAGTACTTTGCAGCAATGTTTTTTTAAGCTCTAGATGTGAAATGGCCATTATTCCTGTTTCCAGCATTTACTTCCTCAACATATATGTCGCATAGGACATTTGTATTTGTGGAATTTCAGTTAGCCTTGTCATATAAGCCCCTCTATCATACGTTTGACATGAAAAATATTAGCCTTGTCAGTTTTATAGTTTAGTTTTCTACAAATACATATGTATCTAAACTGTAAAAGATCAATTAGTTTGAAAATACAAAGTTAACGACTCAGGCACTGAACAATTAGCAGTTCAATCACATACAAAAGTACTAGTTCAAATAGCAATATATGATAACATATGAAAGTAGAGCAATATGAAAACACTTAAAAACTAAAGAAGAAAATATCTGCTCACCTGAGCGTCGTCCAGGAAACCTTCATCTTCTTTCTGCTCAACTTCATCATCGTGAAGCCCAGGACTGTCAGCACTTGATCCTATGCCTGCACCAGAATGAGGGGTGCCATTGACCAAAACAGAAGGGCCACCACTCGAACTGACTACTCCGGCAACATGGGCATTGGCACGTCCTCTGGTATTGGTGCCGAGAAGTTGAGGAGCAGCATGACCTCCACGCTCAGAAGCTGTAGAGGTCTGTGATGCGCGCCAGGGTGCTGCAGCAAGGCTATTAGAGTGCTGGACCCTTGAAGTCGTCGGAGCAGCAATAGCGAGTCGATCAACCTTGCTAGATCGACCCCGTCCATGGGCACGCCGGCCGGCTAGACGATCTGGCTCGCTGGATGTTGGGAGTCTTGGGACAGAAGGAGAACGGAGGATCTCGGTGTACGACTCCAAGTTGGGGAAGGTCGATTCCAAGTTTAGATCAATACCTTCTAATCCTTTGGCTCCACGGTGATGAGGAACACTGAACGCACGAGAAGAGCGAGCATCCTCATAAAAGAAATTGGTATCAGCGATGTAGCCCCGAGGCGCACCATCTTCTTCACTGTCAAAATCCATCTGATCTCACCGGCGATTTGGATCTTAGGGTGCTGACGAACACACAAATTGCTAGCTCTAATTTGGACTGGAGTGAAGTGCTGTGCTGCGCTCGGGATGGGGAAAATCAGTGGGAGGTGCGAGCAGTGTGGGAGTGATGGCGAGCACAGTGTGAGTGTGATGGGTGAGCTTTTCTCTTTTTGCCTTTTGACCGGGACAAGGATACAACTGTCCTTGGATGAATGCTACTGGAAGAATCCAGTTTTAACCAGAGGACGAGGAATACCGAGATTGAGTAAGTTTACAGGAAAGATTTTTAAACTATCCTCTAAAATTTTGACTGTTTGGTGATCTATCAGATTGTTTTATACTATCCCTCACAATTTTATCTGATTCAAACAGGCCTTTAGTCAATAAAATTGATAGGAGTGTAGTAATGTTTGACGTATGTTTTATTTATCAAAGACAAAATTTTATAATGTTTTCTTTTGGTGTACGAGCACCGCTGCTATGGACACCAAACTGATGTGCCAGGTCCATTCAAAGGACTCCGCCCTCCCACTCGGCTACATAAAGCACGACATTCTTGATCACGTCCACTCCGTCCTCCTACTCGGCTGCCTTGATACTGGCACAAAGGGATGTCACTCGCTGGTTCCTAATCACATGGCTGCAAATAGTTAAGTCAGGTAACAAAATCAATACGTGATCTCAAAATATATCAACTTTTGTGTTTGGTACATTCTGCAACCACGTGCCGATATTGTGACCTGTGGCTGTGACCAGTGTGTGATGAAA
Organism: Zoysia matrella; assembly: GCA_001602295.1. NCBI lineage: Eukaryota > Viridiplantae > Streptophyta > Magnoliopsida > Poales > Poaceae > Zoysia > Zoysia matrella. The sequence continues at coordinate 65,631 of BCLG01002198.1, forward strand.
TTGTATATACTTGCGGAGGATATTTTCATTTATCAGATCGGGCGCGAGGAAAGGCACGAGTATCAGTCGTGAATGATGGGTCAAATTAAGTGTGAATCCTTGGAGTTGAAAAGGTCATAGCAAAAATTAATTTCGTGCAACGTGGAAAAATTGTCCCTCACTCGAAAAAAGTGGAAAATTGTAGAGGTAATAATATGATTAATATCAATAACATCCCTCGCTCGTACATCCAAGACCGACGAATACGTTGTTTTCTTGCCTGAAACGAACATGGTATGACGACGTGCACCCCAAAATAAACACACCATGCTGATACATATGTACTCACGGCGCTATATAAAATATCCTAGATAATATTCTTATTGAAGCACACGGATAGACTCACCAAAACAAATCATTTCATATACAAATGAAAATAAATATATATACTCATGTGCATGAAATGGTAACAATATATCTTTCTTCAATCATACTATCATATCTCTGGTTCTAGCTAATATCTCCTGCATTAACTAGCAAATAAACTCGCAATATCCGTCTTCAATCAAATCATATCATATCACAGTTTTTAGGTACTAATCCCTCCGTTTTATTTTATCTATCACTTTAATTTTCTCCAATTATCCTAAATTAACTGTCATTTTCATTTTTCAACACAACTTTCTCTTTTCTCTATCTCTCTTCTTTGTTTTTAACGCATTTTATATTTTTTATCTCTCTTAATTTTTATGTTCAGAACTAAAACAACACTTAAATCAGAACGAGAAGTATCTCTTGCTTTAAAGATCGAGCTGCTACGCGCTGCCTTGCTGATCGCTATAAACAGGGGCACGTACATCCTCACCTGCAGGTCAGCCACTCACAGACGTCATGATACTCCAAATGCTGCCGTGGACAAGTGCCATGCATGAATACCTCGACGACGCGCACCCCATTGATCCGCTGCAGAAAGAAGGCGATCGTGGTGCCAACCTGGGAAGGCGTAATCTTGCGTACGAGCGTCGCTGCTATGCACAACAAACTGAGTTACTACCTACATGATGCCTTGCTGATCGCTATAATTAAACAGGAGCACACATGCACACAAACTTGAGCTCCTTTCCTTCCATCTTCAGTACCAGGTCCGTCACACACACACACACACACACACACACACACACACACACACACACACACTCCTCTGATTGATCGGCAAGATGTTTCTGATTGATCGTAGCAGATCGTAACAAGAAAGCAGCATCAGCTCTTGTGTTTCTGATGTTCTCAGTAGTGGCCGTGAACAGAGCGACCGCCTTCAGCCTGGTCAATCCACTGCACCGTGGAAAGACCATAGCATGGAGCACTGCCATGGGTACGTACCTCAACAATATCCCTATCCCACCAGCGAAAGAAAGATGAGAGCATATATAGTTGTGTGTGACAGATGCTTTATTCGTTGTCAAAGAAAAGTAGGTGTAACTGATAGTATTAATTTGATTGTGTTGTGCCTAAATTTCTTTCGTGCTTTTGTGTATGAGCGCTGCTGCTACGCACATTAAACCGATGTGCCAAGTTCATTCCATGGACTCCTCGTCACAGAAAAAAAAAATTCATGGCCGATTTTCGTAGGGTAATATACTGTATAATGTATTTTATACCTACCTACCTACAGATTAAGTTGGGTAAGGAGCACAACAGTGTCAGAAACAGAGAGTATTTATGGATTATCCTCCTTGGTTCCAACGCAGGATGGATAAACTAAATTTTGAGTGTTGAAAAATGCAAGATGCACAATTGAAGCTCATTCCGCGGAGAGGCTAAAGGTACACCTCTAAATCCACTAACACAATTGCAGTCGCGGTAAGCCAGTATACTCCTACTATTCAACAGAACAGGAACTCAGGAAGAGAAGGTTCGGTTACTTGGTGCGCATTGGTGGGCCGTGTGGGCTAGTAAATTTCAAACTAAAAATTGCTATTTCTTTTCTTATGGAACATACATATCAATATGCCGAAATATCTTCGGGCTGGGCCCCAGAAGCGAAATCGAATTCTCGTCTTAAGAATGAATCAAAGCTCTTTCATCTTAAGCGACATGTAACTGAACTTCATGTATGTATGTGATTTTTATGAAATGAAAAGGTGGGTATGAAATCAAAAAGTTGGGATACACAGATCTACTCTTTTAATTTCATTCATCTGTAAAACATGACATGTACCACAACAAATGACCAGGGGCAAGTATACGCACACGGCAGGCCAAGATGCTGCACCTTTCACCGGCTAATTTATCTTCTGCACATTCAAAGCTCACACCATCACATCGCTGTAACACGAGTGTCAACCTTAACAACCATGACAAAGACCTGCTGCAATCAGCACGCCAAAAGGGGCCCTAGACATAGGGTGGAGCACTGCAAGCCGTGTAGTACAGGCCCAGGGGTGGGAGGAAGGCTGGGGGGATCTATGGACCACGGGCTCGGAAGAAGCAGAGGCAGCCGCTCGCCTGACCTTCCGGTATCATGCCGCCGCCCTTGCTCGTGTCCAGGGCCTCCAAGAGCCGCACCACCTCGTCCATGTCGGGCCGCTTGTCCGGGTTCGCGTCCCAACATTTCCGCATGATGTTCGCCAACGGGCTTGGGCAGCAGCGAGGGATTTCTGGTCGCAGATTCTGAGAAAACAAACATGGGAAAAAAAAATCGATACTGTTGTATATGAAAACCATTCAGACGCATGGAGAAGATGGTGGTTGATCAGCAGTAGAGCTAGCCGCTGAAAACAAACCTGATGAACAACAGCTGATGAGACATCAGCGAAACTGAGGTCTGGGTATGGCATGTCACAGCAGTATATTTCCCAAAGACATATGCCAAAACTGTAGACATCGCACTTCCTGTTGTACGGCTTGCCTTGAAAGACCTGAAGGCACCAAAATAAAAGGAACAACAAATTACTAAAAATTCTACTAATAGATAAAAGCACTTTTCCCCGACAGAACAAGTAGCAATGTTTCTTCCTGTAATCTGAAACAGCATAGCAGAAGTGATATACCTCTGGAGCCATGTAACCGAGGGTGCCTGTCGCACCTGTCATATCCTTTGGATTCTGAGCCTCAACACGAGCGACACCAAAATCAGCAATCTTAAGGTTACGCTGTGTATCAAGTAGCATATTTTCAGTTTTGACATCTCGGTGCACTATCTTCCTCGAGTGTAGATAGCTCAGCCTAGAAAACGACAAAATAAATGGTTACTATCTGGTTCAGATACATAACGAGAAAAAAAAAATGCATGATAGTGATTTTACCCAACTTCTATTTTTCAGAGAAAAAAAGGATTTTGGATAACTTGCTTACCCTCTGGCCAGATCCAATGCTATCTGAACCACAACTTTGTATGCAAGCTTCCTTCGCCTGTTCTTTATTAGATATTGTTTTAGTGTTCCACCAGCGAGATACTCAACCACAACACAGCATGCCCTTGGCGGCAGCTCAGCGCGCGCACCACTGTTGGAACTATTGGCTGGAATCTTAAGGTCGGTGGTACCCATTGATGCACCAATGAACTAAAATAAAGAAAATAAAACAGTAAATAGTCATTATAGATGGACCACAAGAACAAAACCACAACAAAGGACAGTACCAAGAGTCCAAGACATGTCTGTCCAGGATAAAGACTGCTGAAGAAGGTACGTGAACATGTGTGATAATGCCATAAAGCAGGATAAGTAGAAACATTCACCTTTGTAACATTAGGATGGTTGAGCTCATGCCACACCGCCACCTCCTGCTTAAAGGACGCTCGAAGAGCAGCGGTTTCATTTTCTGTTGCAAAGCCATCTTCACCCCAATCCAACAGTTTTACTGTAAATATCATTAGCCAACAGAATTAGCTATAATACATGAGAAGAACAAGATGCAATTCATGTGATGTTGGTAAAATCTTACGCTGCATCACAGCGGTACTAAAAAAAATATACAACTGAATTTCATAACCTAGAGAATTTCATCCATTTGATAACATGCTATTCAGGTTTATCAGCAAGACGATCTACAGAATTTAAAACTTCAATCCTGCCATATACAAATTGGTCTGACCCTTCTCTGGACCCTGCCCAAGAGAAAGCTACATGCATCAGGCTGCTCCTTTTTTCTTTTTTTTGCGACGGCAGTATTTAGGTTTTAAGACCATGGGATCAGAACCCCAGATTGAATGAAAGAAAATTATGCATCACATAGTGCACGGGGTATCATTAGTACTAGAATCCATGTATGCCATTTGTGGACATGAGAGCTCAATTTTCCATGAATAAGCATTGTTTCATAATTCACATGGAAATTGAAACAATGCAGAGCAAACTATGTGTCAGAACAGGTCTCAATGATAGAAGGGGAATAAGGACATTGCATATCCAGATAATGAAAGAGCGGATAATGCATTTTCAGATGCGCCTATTGAATCAAGAATTGAAGAATTGCATCATATGACCTATATAGCATATGACCTGGTTATAAATGCACACCTCATTTAACGAACTAACAAAAAAAGAAGATAAATTCGGATAGAGTACCTGCGACATCCTGTCCATCATACGTGCCGCGATACACCGTTCCGTAGGTGCCCCTTGCGATGACGTAACGAATATCGAGCTTGGCGAGGTCGATCTCCCACACCTCCTTGGGCCCCTGCGACTTGCCCTTGTGCTTCTCCCAGGTCTTGGCCAGCTGCTTCTCCAGCTGGATGTCCAGGCTCTCGAGGTCGATCATGTCGGCCCGCACGTACGACCCTTTCTTCGCCGACGACGACGCGCCGCCGGCGCCCGACGCCATCGCGCCTCGGACTGACTCCCAAAGCGGAGCCTCAACTTTCCGCCTTTACCGAAGCCGCCTCCAGCCTCCGCGGCGTTCGCGAGGTTCCTTCCTCGCCGACTCGGGCCGGCGGGAGAGGTGTCCAAGCCGCAGTCGCCGATTCTTTTTCTCTCTGCGCAAAGGAGCAATCGGAAGGTTCAAACTCCGCGGAATTCAAGGAATCGAACAGCAAAATTCTCGGAAAACAAGTCGGTAACCAGCAGTTAAGCACCCCATCACGGAGCGAGCAAATCGCACTGGAACGGAAGGAGCGGAGCGAAAGAAAGATTCGAATTTGGTCGCCCGCGAGTTGCCACAAAGCAAAGGAAGCCGCCCGAGTCGACTACCAGCGCTTGTTCGTGGATGGATGGAGCAAGCGGAGCGGAACCGGTCCACGCGAACAGCACAGGGCGCACTTACCAACGAAAGGATGAGTCTTGCTCAGGTCCTGGGGGACCGCAGCTCCGGCGTCAGCGGAGCGGAGGAAGGCGGAGCCGGCGGCCGGGCGACGGCGGGGGAAGAATCAGAGCCGACCGCTTCGGACGGGCGGTTGGCGCTCGTGTTGTGTTGTCCCTCGGCGCAGGTGACCGAGGAGAGTTTGGCGGCAGCGGCGAGGTGAGGAAGGAGGTGGTCGCGACGGCTCCGCGGCCGGCGCGCTCCTGGGCTGGGATTCGTGGCGACAAGCGAGCGGGACGAACGAGGGGAGGGTTGGTGCGCGTGGGATGTAGGCGATTGTCCACCACGGGTGGCGGTTCGCGGCGAGGGAAGGAAATGTCACCGGCCGACGAGGGTTGAAAGTGTTTTCCGTCCTTGACGTTTTCTGAACATTTTGTACACCATAAAACTAAGCTTCGTTTGACCCTAAGGTCTTCGGATGCAAATTGAATTCCATCTCGAGAGACTCGGTTTTTTTTTAAAAATTTTAAAATATCTTATCTATATGTCAACAACAGATAAAGTTTAAAAAAAAACACGTGAGTTTAAATAATATATTTTAAATTTCATAAAATTATAATAAAATATATCAAACTAATCCTTGTTTCTTTTGTATCACGGTTCGTTTGGCTGTTGGGGATTATTATTTGCGACGCACTAAATCTTCGCACAGTGATTTCCGTGTTGCGAAATGCAGACTCAGGCACTCAGCCAACCCCCGCAGCAGCACAGCTGAACGTTGGGTGTGTTCGGAACGTGGTGCTGCCGCTGCGCTGTTTCCGGCAGCCAATAGCCGCTACAGCGAAAAACAGGTGTATTTCTACCGCCGCTGCAATCCCAGGTTCCGAACGCGCCCGTTGCAAGAAAAGTGTGTACTAACTTGTTCTTGTGGTCGTTGATTCATTTGACCGTGCATAAATTCTTTACTGAGAATTCATGTTTAAATAGTCTATGTGGCCTTTGTTTTCATAAAAAGAAAAATGTACATTTTACTCTCTTAACAATTCACTTTATCCATTTAACTTATTAAATAAATTTTTGACTTAATTTATTATCTTAAACTATTTAAATTGGTCTAATGTACAAACCTCCGTTTCTAAATACTTGTCAATTTTGACTTTCAACAAATTGTTTGATCCCTCGTTTTTTTTTTAATTTTTTTTGACATATAGATATAAAAAAATATTGTCAAAGTATATACGATGAGATATTATTTATAAGTTAATTAATTAAATATTTTAAAAGTTATGATTAGTCAAAACATCAACAGTAAAAAATAAAATTGCTAAGTATTTTTTAACTCCTTATGCAATTTATCTCTAGATATGAGTCATATGGCGAGGTCAAATCAAAATTAACTCTGTTCTGTCGCAGATTCAAAGCGAAAATTGACCAATCCAGACAGACGGGTGTGGAACACCGTAGTAGAACAATAAAACGCCGCTCGGTCATCTCATCTACATCATCACTCTACCACGACGTCCTAAATCTGTATACAGTCTACTATAGGAGTCCTCGCTTGTACTGGTACGTACGCAGCGACGTCCCGATCACCGTTGCCCACAAAACATTACTTATCTCCATCGTGACGTTTCGACACGCATCACATCAAAGGTGTACTTGCACTCCAGCGTTTGATTGAGCAATGATGATTGCACGCTATAAAATCTCGATCGTTAGGCTGCTGCATACTACTAGGACTACTCCTACCTTACACGCATGTGAGCCGTTTGATCCATTGGATGTACAAACTGTACTCCCTCCGGTCAAAGAAAGTTATTTTATAATGATTTGGTCTTCAAAACATAATTTTTAGTTTTAATTTTTATAAAAATATTTATTAAGAAAAAAATATATTTATATTTTATGAAAATATTTTTTAAGACAAATTTTTTATGTTTCTAAACTCAACAAATTAAAACTAATTTATAATTTATATTTTTAATATTTAACTAAAATATTATCAAAACAACTTTTTTTGACGGAAGAAAGTACTATTATTGATCTTCTTACCACCAGCAATGTAGTGGCCAATCAACGATGCGAGCTGACGGAATCGACTTGCTGTTCCGGTTTCCGGAAAGGCCCGTGAGTCCGTGACACCTTTCCTTCTCCCGCTGGGGGGTTTGACTTTGACTCCGTGGGTTGTCCGTTGGGCCGGCACTTCCGATTATCGAAACTTCCCACACCTGTTACCGGGGCTCTCCTTTCCTCCGCTGACAAAAAAATCATTAAAAAAACTAGTCTCAAAAAACTAATCCCAACTTTTAAACTGTAGATAAGTACAATTGAACGGCTGCTCGACCTCTCGAACAACAGTGGAGTTAAAAAAATATGCTTTAGACACCCCCCACCTCACCACCCCACCCCCGCGGCTCTATCATCGAACTCCCCGCCGGTGATACGGCGTCGGCGTCGAGAGCGTCCAGCTACGCGAGAACAGCCAGCAGGTCGCGCTGCCGGCCTGTCGATTTGCGCTTGGACTGCGTGTTCTTCTGAGAATTTGATTTGCCCCGGGTTTCTTTCTCTTTTCGTTTCTGGTTCCGGATTTGATTTTCGTGGTCGAGCTTTCGACGACCTGAAAATTTGGCCTTCCAAAGGAGCTGAATACAAAGCCGTCCACGCACGCGCCGCACACGTACTATCACGCCGCGGCCAGAGCGTGCGATTCTCCGTTCTCGTGCGTGCGTCCCGGCGCACCCACGCGCGGGTCGCTTTCCACCTGTTCAATGCGAACTCCAACTCTAAAAAAAATTCCATCCGCCGACTCCCTCGTCGCGGGCAGGTGTTCCCTATACTCAACCAGAACCCGACCTGCTCCTGTCCTTCTAGAACGTCATCGCATCCAGCGAGACGCCTCAGGCCGGCGGGGTTCGGGCACGTGCACAACAGCGCGCAAAGATTGATAATGTTGTCACTGTCGCCGGAAAAGTCACAGGAACCAACCACATATTCGAACACGCCTAACCCCCTTTAGAACCTTTCTGAATTTTTGTTCTGATTTTTGTAAATTTTTTATAAAATTAAATTGATTCATGTAAAATTTTTATGTTCAAAAAGAGAGCCCAGTAGATTTTACACAGTTCCGTTTCCATCCAAAAGAATGTCCTACGAGATTCGTCTCGTGAGCTATCCATGGCTCTCGTTGGGCAGAAACAGAGGGTAGTTGGATTCCATTCTGTTTATTCCATCAACAATACGGTGCTATACAACCTCCGTCTCATCTCGCATTGCCATCCTGCAAAAGGAGAACTCGGCATTCAGGCGACTGCTGAGGCCCTGTTTGGAACACATGAATTATACAAGAATTTTGTAAAAATTTTATAGAAATCAGTTTAATTTCACAAAAAAAAATGTAAGAAAAGGAAGATTTTCCGCGTTCCAAACGGGGCCTGAATATCAGCCTTTCAAAAAGTTTAATACTATATCATGTTGGTCTAACTCTTCATCACGGTTGTGCAGAACTTACCACTGGCATCCCTTTTGAAGGGAAAGCATACCTTTTTTAGATAATGAAATACCACATACCTTGATAGTGAAAAGGACGCTAGAGTCAAAAACCTGTTGCCCCGCGGTAACCTTAAGGCCCTCTACACGTCCGGCACGAGGCGCCTTAACGACATGCTGGAAAGAGCAAGATAACGACGATTTCAGTATGAGTATTCAGATTTCAGTTAGCAGGTGTATAGGTCAAAACTAAAAAAAGTGTAGCAACCGGAAGAATGGTACCTCCATCTTCATTGCTTCCATGACCATGACGGGCTGGCCGGCCTCCACCTGCGCGCCGTCTTCAAGCAGAACCTTCACGATCAAACCGGCCATTGGTGCCAGAACACTTCCCTTTGGAAGTGTCTTTCCCTCTGAAGAATGGCTGGGCTGAGAGCTGTCGTCAGGTGCATGCTCAGCTCTCACAGTTTGCCGGAAATGGTGGTGATGCTTCCCGTGCCAGATGTTTATATGTTTTCTGTTATCCTGCAAACAAAGAAAAAATAAAGTAAAATTACAGAGGTTGTGATGGTCAGAACTTTCAACAGATCACTGATAAAAGTATCAGGTTAACCTTCAGATAAAATGCTAGAGTCACATCCATTTGCAGTCCAGCAGCATCCACACAAAAATCATGGTCACCCTTGTGGTCAACTTTGATATCCAAGCCAGAGGAGCCGTTTTCAGTCTGTTCAAGATTAAATATATAATGAGAGAAAATATCAGCTGGCAGATATGCTAAATGTCAAGTAATTACTTAGCATTAATTAGTCTACTGTGAGTGCAGTAAATTAAAATTCATCCTAGCTACATCTTACTGCATCTCCAAAACAACAATGACTAGTAGCAGTAGTCACCTCAACAAAGTAGCTTCCATCAGATCTACATGTAACAAATAGTTTTGAAAGTTCCCCATTGAATCCATCAAGTTCTTTACCCAACTCCAATTCCATTGGACGCCTAGCAGAGTGATGCATCCTGAAAGGTGGATTATTGTACCATAGAGACAATGTCTTGTCAGCTCCTGAAAAGTACAAAGCACATGTTATGACCGGGTCATATTAGCAATGCTCTCACTGAAAGGAAAAACAAAAGGCTGGACCTATAACATACGTGGTGATTCTTCAGATGTAATATGATCCTTCTTGCAAATGCACGCAGCAGCTAAAATGGCACCAAACTCAGCTAAATCACGTGATTTATCTGAGAACTCAGTGGAAATACTCGAAAAATCATCTTTATAACGCTCAATAAAGTGTGTGTCAACGAGTCCTTTTTCAAAGGCACTGTGGCTTGCAAGTTCTTCAAGGAAACCAACATTGGTGGGCAAACCAGCAATCTGTTTATTCAATCACCAAGGAATGACAGGGATGTTATTGTTGAAATGACTGCATCAAGATTATTGATGTCCAAAAGTTCAATGAAATATAAATTCATAAAATATTAATAGCAATTTATGCAAATGGAATTTCGCTCTTCAATGATTCATGGCAAAGTATAGTTAGTAACCAACATAAAGAAAAGGTTTAGCTTGCATTTGAATGGATAAAATCATCCAAATGGTGAGTCTGTAAGACATTCAGCAGATTTTGTATGGCATAATCAAAAGAATAAACAGAAAATGCACTTCTTGAAATAAACTAGCTTAGGTAAATTCTACAACATTACACCAAATCCTGGAATATGTCCACCATACAATGTGTCAATGGGGTGACGGGTTTTTACCTGAAACTTTGACAAGCAGTTCTTTAGCTTCACTAGTGCAGCACCACGGCTTTCACCCCACACTACAAGTTTGGCTATCATTGGATCATAGTGCATGCTGACAGCATCTCCTTCTTCAACTCCAGTTTCAACCCTCACTGATCAAGAGAGCAGTACTCAAGAAAATATAACTGGTGAGTCAGTTGGTTGTTTCAAAAAAGAAAAACAATTAACCTGTTGGGCCTGATGACACTGGTCGGTAGTGATGTAAGGTTCCTGTTGCAGGAAGAAATCCTCTTGGAACATTTTCAGCGTATATTCGAGCTTCAAATGCATGTCCTAGATCAAGGTACATCATTTGTTAAGAAGTATTTCTGATATGGATCATAAATTGAACAGTCAATATGTCACAACATCCATAACAGAAAAGAAAAACCTACAAGTATCCATATTATTGTGCAAAAACATTCAAAAGAACTAATTATCATTGAAGAAAGGACAAAAATATGTGCTACATTTTAAGGGAGGTAGTGTGAACTGTTAAAGTTAATGACAAAGTGCATCTTCAAAAATAATGCCAAATACAGCTGGAAGAGATGGATAATGTAATTTAAGATGCGAAGGAAATGAAGTTAGCCAAGAGACACAATAGGTCACTGAGAATCACATGCCAATTTTTTTACGGCAGCATACATTCCTTGATAGGGTTTACCATTTAATGGAACCTGCTCTTGAGATAATGGTAGCCGTTCTCCATTAGCGACACGAATTTGCCACTCAACAAGATCTTGACCAACAATCATCTCTGTTACTGGGTGTTCAACCTTCAAAGATTGATTCATGATATGAGGCAGTGGAGATGCATGTGGCAAACATAGACTATCTTTGGACAAGTTTAGAAAATTTACGAAGGATATGTGTTCCACATAATTGGCATGCTCAATCCCTATCTTTAAAATTAGGTTACTTTAGGTTTTTTTTTTTTTTACCTTTGCACATGAACAATTGCTAGCTTTATAAATATATTCTCATGTATATCCTTTCAGCTTTACTCCTTTTTTTGTTTTACTGACAATCCTCTGAATCCATTCCAGTATGGGTGTTTTTTTTTTGAGTTTTTTCCAGCATGGGTGGTTGAAAATTTTCAGTTTACAAAATGGTCCTATAAGTTGATGTTTATGTTACATTTTCCAAAGAAGGCTTACAAATGGATCTGTCATCATGAATATAGTACCTGCAGTCGAGTATTCATCTCCATGAAATAGAATTCTCCAGAAAGAGTATCCACGATGAATTCCACTGTTCCAGCATTGTAATAACCGACTGCCTTCAACACAAATAATTCAATAAGTGACCCTGTATGTAAATTGTAAGCATTAAAACAGAATGACTACCGAACAACACACAAACGAGGAGAACAAAGGATGAGCCACTTGTTTTATAACAGTAAGCAAATGTTAGGTAGAATGCAGATATAGAGTTGAATTTGACTTTTCTTTTAAACAAAGTTGAATACTTGTACTATTCAGATGTCACCTTTGCTGCAGAAACAGCAGCTTCACCAATATGAGACCGAAACTCAGCTGTCACATTCGGCTGCGCCACATATAAGCATACAAGCAAATTAGTGATTTCAAAGCAAGGTTTAACAGCTAAGAAGCTTTACAGCTTGAGTTTCCTTAACAGACTTTATTCGAAGCAAGTTCCACATCACTGACAGGGAATAAAGACTTACAGCAGGAGCTTCCTCGATAATCTTTTGATGCCTTCTCTGTAGACTGCAGTCTCTCTCATAAAGGAATATCACATTTCCATGCTGGTCGCCAAATACCTTGAAGTATCAAATAGCTCCATGAAAGACAACATAGGTCATTGCAGATAAGCAATTATAAAAAAAGGACTGGTAGAACTTAGTACACCAATTGTTACCTGGACTTCTACATGCCTGGGTTGAGTAATGTATTTCTCAATCAATAAAGTGTTTACACCAAATGATGCTGCTGCTTCACGTTGAGCACTCAGTACAGAATCCACAAAATCATCAGGACTTTGAACTATTCTCATCCCCTTGACAAACGATAAAGAAGGAAAATATGAAAAAGACAAGCAAAGTTGATACAATAGGACATGGAATATCTCTCTCTCATACAAAAACTCGTAAGACATTCATGTATACCTTGCCCCCTCCACCATGGGTGGGCTTGATCAAAACTGGATACCCAATTTTATCAGCTTCAAGTTTAAGTAGCTCAATGTCCTGTTCAGCTCCGTGATATCCTGGAACCAGCGGCACGCCAGCAGCACCCATGATCCTCTTAGATGCACTATTTGTTACATAACATCATTAGGCTGATTGTTTCGTACAAAAAGAAAACAATATATGTCTGCAGTAAGCATCAAGACAATTACCTCTTATCGCCCATATCCCGGATGGCAGATGCTGGAGGCCCAATGAATTTAAGCCCCTCAGCCTCACAGAGCTGCGCGAAATCAGCACTCTCTGAAAGAAAACCATACCCTGGGTGGATAGCCTACATAAAGCGTACAAGAATTATGTCTCAGAAATGTTTCTATCAACATCATGGCAGTCTCACCAATTTCAAATTCAAGTGACCTAGGAACAACAGTCTACAGACCAACGATTGATCAGTAAACCCACTGGCATTTTTCAGAGAAGAATGGCGTGGTAACACGCTACTTCAGTCCCCAAACAGTGGAGCTGAGCTGGGACGGACAGCGTGGCCGGCAACTAGGGAATACTCCTACTCAGCTACGAGCAGCGATAGGGACCTGTGCTCCGGTGCGGTGAGCGGCCTCGATGATGGCGGCGGCGTTGAGATAGCTCTCCCGCGCCGGCGGCGGGCCGAGCCTGACGGCCTCGTCGGCAGCGCGCACGTGCAGCGCGGCGCGGTCGGCGTCGCTGTACACGGCGACAGTGGCCACGCCCAGCTGCCGCGCGGTGCGCATCACCCGGCACGCGATCTCGCCCCGGTTGGCCACCAGCACCTTCTCGATCCCCCCGCTCGAGGCCCCCGCGGCTCCGGCGGAGGAGAGGAGCCGCGCGGCGAGGATGAAGGGGAAAGGCGTAGAGCCGGGACTCCGGCCGCGGCGGCGGAGGTAGAGGCGTCCGAGGAGGCGGGAGGCCATCACGCGGCGCCGGCACCACGTCGGGCGTCGGTGGAGTGGTGGGAGCGGACGGAGCAGGGGAGTGGGCAGGGCGGAGCGGCGCGGGGAAATTATGGGCGCGGATAAGGGCGACTGGTCAGACACAGACCTGACAGATGGAGTGGGTCGAACCGTCGAACTGGACGAGTCCCCGACGGCTCTTGAAGTGGCGTTCGGGTGGGCCACGTTACCTATGGCATACTTAAAATTTTTAAGATATGTATAAAAATATATATAAATTATATAATTTTATATAAAATTTATATTAAATTATATATGTAAAAAATATTGCAGTATATTGTCACTAAAATATTAAGCAGGTCGCTGCTTCCTTCTCCCCGCGAGCACGTGAGCGGAGACGCAGGAGATGAGCACGACCGTTGGGGCGTGACTCGGACCGGGCCCTGGCAGCTCACTGCCTTCCCCGATGATGATCGCGACTGTTCGAGCAAGCGGGCAGGAGGAACCTGTCTACTGGTAGGGACCGTTTGAATTCTTTTATTTTTGTAGAAATTAAAATCTACATAATAAAACATAAATTAAGTTATTTCGTTTGAAATTTGAGATTTCACAACTTTTTTCAATCTCGAATTCATAGACTAAAAGATAAAAATAAAATCTATAGTCTATTTATGTTACAATTCTATTTTTTAACTTTTAACATACTCCTCAACTTATTTTTCTACAATAAAAATATAACATATAAGTATATTTTTTATAATTAACAATAAATATATAAATATATTTCATATAAAACTATATTAACTTAATTAATTTATGTTTAAATTGTAATTCTTAAAATGAATTCAATTTTAAAGTTCCAAATGAGCCGTACTTTAATTACTGTACCTATATTTCCCCATTTATGAGTAACCACAGTACTACTTGTTTTAAATTTATCCATAAAAGTCGATTCATATGTAAGTAGATTTTAATTGTTTATATGATTATAATGTGTAAACAACAACTTTAAATTCAATACCAATTAAAAATCACATCCAACACTAATGAGAAAGTAATGACGGAGAATAACTAATTTTTTATTCGTATAGCTTGGTCATAATCAGGGTTTACAAAAATCGGTGAAAACTGATTAGTTTTTGCGGTTTTGATGTTTCATCGGTTTTCGGTTTAATAAATTCAAAAATTTTAGAAAATTGTTAAGTCGACCAAAATGGTCGGTAAACCGGTCAAACCGAACCGTAAACGGGAAGGCCAATGAAAACCACTCAAACAAATTTGGTCAAATTCAAAAATGGTAAACTAGAAAACCAGTTGGTAAACTGAAAAAACCGAACGGTTTTCTCTCATTTTCAAATTTGTCTCATTTTTCTGATTTACTATAGCTATTTTTTTGTTTTTTTGCGAAAACATACCAAACTGGAGCAGGCAGTTTTTTGCGCATGAATCGAGAATCCTTGGTCATAATTTTATGTACAACTTTAGAGCATCTTCGACAGTTCTCTAAATCAATCACCTAAACAAAAAATTTAAAAAGTACTAGAAAAACAAACTTTCAGTGGTTCTCTAAATCAACTCACTAAACTTGAACTTTCAAAACAGACCCTTTATTCCCCTGCTCCCTCTATTCTCAAATTGATATCGTTGTTGACTACAAACATTAACTTTAATCATTTGTCTTATTCAAAAAATTAATTCAAATCTAAAAGGTTATATAAGTTGTAATTCAAACAACTTTGATGGTAAAGCAAATTGTAACAAATATTTGAAATTTATTATATTGAATAAGATGAATGGTTAAAATTGATGTTCGTAGTTAACAGCTACATCAATTTGAGAACGGGGGAAGTAAGTTTAGGTACCAAATTGAAAATCCCGAAAGCTCCAAAATAGCATGTTCATACTCCAAATCGTAGATTGGAGTTGAATTGGAGTTGGACTCGGTTGAAGATCAAATTGAATATATATGATGCGGCATGATTTAAAAATTCTTTTAGGAATGATTATCGGAGTTGTTGGAGGAAGACAATTATTTTACTTCCAATAGATTATTGGAACTTCCTAAATTTTGAGGTGTAAATATTATAAAGAACTGTTAGATATTCTTTTAGTTGTTTCCCTCTTAATCTCTTATCAATAATTTCCATAATGTTTATGGTCCACCCTAAAAAATAGTTTACAGATTATATACCACTTTTTGAGTATATTATGGATCTATAATTCATCCCTTATTCCCGTATTTGTCCTCAAAAGAGCCTCATTGCAACATATACCTATGTTTTAAAACTCAATCTCTTTTATACATTTTTCTGTTAGCCACATAAACTCTGTTACACTAAAGAACATTATAT
>BCLG01002199.1:0-34201 GCA_001602295.1 Zoysia matrella
TGGCGTTCGACTCGACCACGGACGCGTGGGAGGAAGCGGTGCCACTGACCCGGAAGCAGGACGAGGAGTCCACCCCGGACGACCGCGCGGCGGACGACGGCGACGACGCGGTCTACTTCCTGAGCAAGTCCGGCGACGTCGTGGCCACGAACATGCAGCGCAGCGCGTCGAGGCAGTACTCGTGCGCCGTGACACACGGCGGACGCACGGGCCGCGACGCGGTGGCCTACTTCCTGAGCAAGTCGGGCACGGTCGTGGCCTGTGACCTCGCGCGCCGCGCGTTCGCCGAGCTGCCGCGGATCCTCCCGGCGTACCACGAGTACTCCATCGACGTCGTGGCGTGCGGCGCCGCGGCCTACGCGGTCGTGCTCTCCGAGTTCCTGGACACGGCGAGCCTGCGCGTGTGGGAGTTCGCGGACGGCGCGTGGCGCCAGGTCGCCGCGATGCCGCCCGCCATGTCGCACCCCTTCTTCGGGGCCAAGGCCGATGTCAACTGCGTCGGCCACGGCGACCGCGTCATGGTCTGCGTCAGCGCCGCCGGCACCAGCGGCTGTTTCTTGTGCGACGTCAAGACCAACTCTTGGGAGGAGCTCCCGCCGGTCGCCAACGGCGGCGGCGACGGGGAGGCCCCGGACTTCGTGGCCGCCGTCTCCTTCGAACCGAGAATCGAGGCTGCTGTTTAGAGCGGACGCTTTGGTTCCGTGGAGCTTGAAGCATTTCGGTTTCTTGTTGGATTGCTTCGCTCCATGATGAGAGAGTGTATGTCGTGGCTAGTGACTGTTCGTGTACGTACAAGATTTCCTCAGTGATTTGAGACCGTTTCACGTGAAACCAAACCACAAGCCTGTCGCTAATGTGTTTGTACTGCCGATTCGTCCTTGCAAGCTTGTATGTTTGACGTGGAAGCGCTCGGCAACGCGGAGCTGCCCGAGTTCGCCTAGGCGCTCCAACAGCCTCGATCTGCGACGCCACGTCCAGCCATTGCGCTCCGCTCCAGCAGCTCGATCTGCGACGCCATGTCCAGCAACACCGAAAGCGGCGGCGGGCAGCTGTTGCTTTGGAAGGCCGCTTCCACTCCACTGGTGTCAGTCAGACGTCCCAGGCAGACAGGGCATCATCCACGATCTCGCCGCGAGACACGGCCGGTAAAGTCGTAGGCGGGCGCAATCCATTCCTCGTGGGGATGCCTCACCTCACTCACCGGCTCATCTGCACCACGAGGTCCGCGACATGCTCGTGCTCTCCACTGCCCGCTGCTTCGTCTCTTTAAGAATCACATCGCATTGCCTTATAGGGGGCGTGGGCGCGCGTGGCGCTTGTTGCTCTTTTTTCCTTGGGCTCTCGCTTTGCTTTTGCGCGGAGATGTGGATCAGCTGCTTTAGCAGCGAGTGCAAACAAAGCTTGCTCAAAGCGTGCTTGCGCCTTTGGTGGTTACAGCCTCTCGCAGAGGCTTTTCCCCCGTTGGTTACCCTCGACGAACATTAGTTACTGCGGTACATACTCCTGCTCAGCGTTCCTGTTACACTGCCCAGATCCTCTAGCAACAAGTGAGTCAATATGTAGTGATCATCCAACTCACTTTCGTTGATTTACAGTACATTTGATGCGAATTGGGCGATACTGAACTGAGATATAGATCACCAAATTCACTGTCCATTTTACCTCAATTTGGATACAAGAGATATCATATTTTCTTAGATAGGGCACGTATGCCAGACGCTGGGCCTTGGGATTGCTTTGTAGTGGGAAAACGGTAAGGGACCGGGGAATCATGAGCTGATGCAAGAAAAAATGATGGAATGGTTGACAATGTAACATGGCATTATATTTAGTATCATTGTGGTCTACATTTTGCAGCCACCGATCCAGCGACAACGGACAACACAAAAGCCGGCCAGCATGCCTTTCGATCGCTAGAAACCAACTGGTGAGTGGTGACCCGGTGCTTAAGCGTCATGCTCATTTTACAACATGATAAAAATTGGTATGATTTTCCAGTGAATTTCTTAGGTTGGTCGATCAGAGCAATTGACCAGGACAAACAAGGAAGATAAAGCTGTGGATGGATTATGGTCAACTGCTGGTTTGCTAATCGGATCAAGCGACAATGTTCCAGTGCAGGCAAAGATGGTCCAGGGTGGGCCGATGTACTTTTGGTCCAGATCACAGTTATTGCCTGTCCAAATACAATGACGCACTGGTAATTTTTTTTTTTTTAAAAAAAGGCAGCTGAATAAGCTAAATTGAAGAGTTGCTTTCAGCAGATATACGCAAGTTCCAGAGTATTGAAATTCGCCTGCAGTTCTATAAAGCACTCTGGCTGTGAACACAACATAAGCAAAATATACAGCAGGAGCCAGCAGCTCAATCTCCCTCTACAGAACGAACCGGGACAGTAAAGATTCTCCAAAACAAAAGCCAATATTTCAGGGGCGTGCTGTGACAACCACTTTACCTCAAAATTAAGGTACTACGTACCAACTTTTGTACATCTGGGCTAAGAGCCTTAATACACTTCGCACAAGGCAAACAGATGTATGGTTTCGAAATGCTCAAGATTTCCCTAGGTATGGCCTTATTTTATTTGAGAGAAAAATGGCAGGAAGCCCTCTAGAAAAGACCGATGTACGGCCAAGTTTGAGATGGGCATTCAGTGTCAGAAAATTTTCAGTATGCTTAATCACGATATTCATCCATGAACTTCTCATGGAATTCCTTGAACCTAGATATAATTGCTGGTATTTTGTCCTCCTGTGGCAAGATAGTGCACCTGAAGTGCCATGTTCCAGGGACCTTCAGAGCATCACAATTTAAAAAGAACAAAAAACATGTCAGCACAAACTCGATGATGTTTTCATTTTTTAAACCAGCAAGAACCATGTAATCTTTAGCGAGGCTTTTAGATAACCAACCTGCCTAAAACCAGAGCCAGGAACCACAACAATTCCAGTAGCTTCTAGAAGGCGCTTAGCATAAAATGCATCTGGAGCAGTGCCAGCTGCTTGGGCAGCTCCAATCGCTTTCTGAGGTAAGTGAAGGCGAGGGAACAGATACATTGCACCCTCCGCCTTGTTGCATGTGATACCTTCTAAACTGTCGAATGCTTCTTCCAAAGCCTGTGGGAAAAATGAAGACATATGTAGCAAAAAAGAAGGCGCTTAACATATTCAAAATAAATCTTTGCATTAAACTGTTCCAAATGCTCAGCTTGCAAACTTCACTACTCAACCAGTAATTACAAACCTGTCTCTACTCCATGTTTAATAATTATACAGTTGGAAAATTGTGGATATGCTCACATCAAGCACAATAGAAGGGGCAGGACAAGGACAAACCTTTGCACGACGAGCCAATGATGAAAGGATACCATCCTTCTCTGCCATGAAGGATTCAAAGGATTCATCCCCAGCCTGTGAAGGGAGTAAGCATCTTAGTTAGCAACATCGTTATTGTGTCTCATAATATGTAAGTGCGCACTGACCTTTGGTGGATTCATTACAAGGCTAGCAAGAATTTGGCCTGAGATGTTGGAACACAGATTTACTGATGCCACCTTGTAAAATTGTTCCCTCACTTCAGGACTGAATCCAGTTACCTCCATGTAACCACCTCGTTTTCCACATTCTCCATAGTAACCTAGCACAGAAAACATTAAGTTTTACCATGAGTCTAAGAAAGCTAAAGAGAAAAAAACTACAAGCATGTAACCAAGGTTTAGTACCTTTAGAAACCGACTGGAATGATACCAAAGGAAGATCATCGTCTGCATATCCCAACGATCGTGTAATCTTTTTAAATGAATGGAATTGCTTATCTTCAACATATATATTTTCTTGGTAAACCTAAAAGGATAATTAACAATAAACAGACTTAAAAGACCTACCAAATTGAAACATGTCAAATAGTTTCTGCAAGTGTGTATATCAACATGGCCAAGACATAAAACCTTTAATATACGCTCCAGACTTACCTCGTCTGCAAGAAGAACAAGTCCTTCAGTCTTGCAGAATTCAACAATTTTCTTTTGATTTTCCTCAGAAAGAACCTATACAGTTCAAAGTAGAACACTGTTAACAAATCAAACTCGTCAATTATCTGTTGAGCGTACTCTGGTAGGTAAAACTGTCCGTCTCACATAGGAAAATTATTTATACCTTACATATAGAAATATGCCTAATGATAAACTACACAAGATTTATCTTTTGTGTGTAATAATATATAGATAAATAATAACCTGTCCAGTTGGGTTTCCTGGATTTATGACAACAAGCGCTCTAACAATGATACCCTTAGATCGAGCCTCCTCCAGCTGCTTTTTTAGCTCATCAACCTGCAGTCCCCACCCTGTCTCTTCATCAAGGAAATAAGGAACCTGAAATCAAATTTGTTCTAAAGATCAATTATAATATATAGAATAGTGGTGATGATTGATTCATTATGAAATGATTCCATTGAAATCATTGCATCTTATTTAGGATTTGGCTCATAGTCATACTATTTCTTGCAACTGTAAGTACTAGTAGATTCGATCGGATCCAACAAACAACAAAGAATGGTACAGGACTTGAAGCCACAGAACATACAAGGGAACCACCATGAAGAGCGATTGATGCGGAGTAAAGTGGATATTGAGGAATTGGGCAGAGAATGCCATCCTTCTCAGACCTTATCAACACCTGCATCATCATGTGCACCTAGTTGGAAAAAACAATTTACATCAGATTGGTAATGATAACCAGCATAAATATATGTAAGCAGGTCAATTATTGATAAATATAGGACTGGTTCATAATTAACAAGAATGAATTATTACTGTTCATATCAGTTTAAGGATGGTCTACAGTGCATACAGCTGGGCTTGCCCCATCTGTTAGGAAGATGTTGTCTCCACTAGCATGAAAACCATCACGTGCAGCAATGCCAGCAGCAATTTCATCACGCAAACCCTTTATCCCCTGAAACAAAAAAGGCCACATGAACAATCAAGATCATCCAGTCACAGCAGTATTCAGCCAAGAGCATATATGTACCTGACTATGGCTGTATGCACCTGTCGCTCTTCCTGGGATCTTGTCTAAAATTTGCCATGCTCTTTCTATAGCATCTGAACTGTATGAAAGCATATAAATGAATATGCACAAAGAAGTATTAGTTAGCCTACTATTCAAAACCTAATTGTTCAAAATATTGTGGAGAGAAGCTATTCAAAATTACATGTATAACATGTGATTTATGCTAGATTGCTAGTAGTATGTACCTCATTGATAAATTATATAACATTTAGTTTCCAAAAGTTCAAACTAAACATAACATTCAGGTGCTTGCAAGCCACACAGATCATAATAATTTACAGATCTTAGAACTCTAGATCAAGTTCTCTTATATCTCTCGAGTTACAACTCCTGTGTGCATAGAAGCAAAGGTCCCTATACGAATGAAGCAGATAGCTTTTAGACAAAAAACAAGAGTAGGACCCATGAGTGGTTGCACAAAGTTGTTATTGCACTGCTTACATCCCCACTGAAAACATGTTTGAAAAGACTGATCCGCACTACCTAGCACATACCTAACTACCTAAGTCAAATAACCAAATCACCTATAAGTCGCCTGTGTTCACTTGGTAAGAACAAAATCGTGTATACCTATACAAAGCATGAGTTTCACTTTTGTCCAAGAGAGCTGGGTGGTCACATAAAGAAAGAACCTGAAAAAGAAATAAAGTAAGCATGGAAACAATCATATATCAATGCATAGCCAAGATACAGTGCATAAAAACCCACCTCTCGGAAAAACGTAACTGGTTGCTGACCAAGGGATTGGGGATTCCCAATGTTGCAGTACAGTATCTGCAATTAAAATAGATTGATGCAACTAATCAAGAGTTGCAATGAGTAAATATAGAGAATAGTTGACAGGGTCAAAATTCAAACCTCATCAAAAGGAAGTGATTCAGGATTTTTCTGTAGTTCATTTTGTAAATTCTGTAGAAGACAAACAAAATCATAATTAAGTTTGCAAAAGAATCAACAAACAATATTAACATGATTTCAAGGGAAACTGTGATCTTCAATCCTATAAATTAGAGACCAGAAAATGCTAATCTTGAAATTTAATTTCACTATTAGCAATATAAGGATTGCAAAAACTCAAAGTCATCACATAGGTAAGGACAATACTTAGGTGGCATCAGCATAGTGCTTAATGTATCGCTGGTTATGCAAGAAGATTAACCACTGTTTGAATAACAGGTACAATAACTTGTTAGCATCTGAAGGGCCTTATGTCCACCATATTCGAGTATGTGAGCAAATCATGTTCATAAAATACAGAGAAGCAAATATAAATATATAATTCAATGTAGCAAGGGTCTGGTTAAAGAAAACAAAGGAGAAGGCTATACTGGCACAAATCATGTACTCCTACCAATCATTAGCCTCAGGTTCTACCCTGCCCTGGAGAACTAATTCCATGTTTGCCCCATCATGAAGCTAGATGCAGTGTTAAGTAGCGTCTTCCACATTACCCATGATAAACAAGCGAAAATATTACTAATGAACTGTTTTATTTCATGCTTGCTCAACATCTGATTGGGAATGTGAGTGATTTGACGCACCTGAGCGTGTGTAACAATCTCACCTCGAACAGCATATTCGCACTTCAAGACCTGAAGGAACAGACCGTTACATGTCAAGTAATGTAGTGATCACTTCAATGCACATTTTACATACAAAGTCACATTAATAGCAGGGAGAATGCTTCAAGTGCTGACTAGAAGTAGCTCTGATCAGATTCTATGGTACATATCAACATCATGTCGTTTAAATCCAATGCTAGCATAGCACTATAGTCTATACTATAGCAGAGCCGCAGCAATCAAAGCAAGGGCATGGACCGAGATCGAAATTTTTCGATCCTCACGGCTCACGATGATCGCTCAGTTGACCACGCTCGAGCTGAGACCTGAGAGAACGAATTGAAGTCGGAGGGGCGAATGCCGCACCTTGGGGTTGATGGTGTCGAGCGTCACTGCCGGCACGCCGGTGGACGCTGTGGATATGAACCTCCCCATGGTAGCCGCCATCGCCGCCACCGGGGCCGGGGAGCGGGGATGCAGCGCCGGAGCGGGAGCGGGAGCTGATCTGGATGCGGCGCGCAGGGAAGCGACCAACGCGCGACGCGCCTTCTCGGCGGCGAAGCGGCGCATGGTGGCGGCGCTGGCGATGTGACTCGGGGGGTCGCGGCGGCTATGAGGGGAGCTGGGAAGGGAAAGGCAGGAGCCAGGAGGGCGCTGAATATTTTGTGCCACGTTATCGGTTTGTGTTTTCTTTCTGTGGCGAGCGGGTTTTACTTTGCCTTTACCGACAAGAAAGAAATGTTTGATGATTTTTACTTGATCAAAAAGACTTCTCTTATTTTTTTGAGATTTTTGTATTCGCACCATTGTCTCTCACTTTGGTCCTTTGAAGGTAAAGCCTGTTTTAGTCACTCTAATAATACACTTTTTTTTCTAAAAATATATACAAATGTAGTAGTACATGTTTATGATATACTTAATTCATTCAAGAGTTTCTTTTACTTTTGAAAGTGTCACTTTACCCTAGTGTGAGCATTTTAACAATTTAGGACTCGTTCGAGTGGCTTTAATAATTTAACATGCTGGTCCGCATATCATTCATTCTGGTGATAATTATCGAAATCACATAAGAGTTTTAAATTTTTTTAAAAAAAATCATGAGTGCTCTCTATTCATTGTTCACAAAAAAATAACAGCTGATTACTTAGTACCTTTTTAAATAGATCGCAGTATTTTCCTACATGTAAATCCATTAGTGATAATGATGGAAGTGGTTCGAAATGGTGTTTTTTATTTTATTTTCTCAAAACTGATTTATTTTCTCAAAAGTGAAATTAATAACTAAGGAAAACATAGCTTTGATATTTTTTTATAAATAAAAATAACCACGATTGTGATCTACGAGTTCAGAACCGAGTTTCTTTTTTTACGAGTGGTCGCGGGGCGCGTGTCCATTGGTTTCAAAAAAAATAATAAATCACAAACGGTGCTTGGTGGTGGTAATGGCTTGCTGGCGCGTCTTGGGCTGAACGGTTGGCCCACGTATAGCTGCTTGATGAGAGTCACGCCAACTATGGGCTCAGATTCCTGATTCGCTCATTCTGGGCTGGGCTTCTTGTGACGAGTCCTTCGGACCGCCTCCAAATACCCATCCGAACTCCGGCCTCCGTCTGACAGCGCGATCCGACACTGCGGCCCACGTTCATATCCATAGATGTGGTTCACGGCGTTTTTACACGAGGATCCTCGCGTTGGCGTAGCTGTCAATTACCGTCACTCTCAGTCTCAGCCGGAAAATGAATCGCGGCCAGAGGTGGCAACGTTGTCCGGCTCAGGTCTGGAGGTGGTCGCAGGTTGCCGTGGGGGGTGTACAGGCGAGCTCCCCGGATTCTTCTTTATCTGGTCGCCCTCGGACCAGGACAGCCAGCCGATGCCGCAGCAATGCGCACGGGGCGACGTGCTCCAGGATGACCGTTCGTGCCCGCACAGTGGCGCCCACCGCCCACGCGGTAAACCGGCAAGGCGGCGCCGCCGTGATGGACGGTGCCGTATCCCACTCGCCAGTCGCCGTCCCGCGGCCGTGCGCTACCGCTCCGCTGGCGCCACGACGCGCCTGTGATTCTCTGGTCCTTGCCGACCTGGCGATCGCGCTCTTCGACGAGACGCTGGGCACGTTGCCCAGTCCTACGCGGGAAGCCGCCAACACGATTGCCAGCAGTGGTTGTGTTGCGGCTTGCGACTGCCGGGGCGCCAGGTGGACCAGAAACGCGACAACGCACTTCGCCGTCCGCTCGCCTCGTTGGCGGCGCGCCGTTGGTTAGTTGGCGCAACGCGTCGCTCCGGGCCGCGGTGTCCACCCGCATGGCGGCCGCGTACTTGACACTGTGAGCTTCCGTACCGTACAGAATCTACTAGTAGCACCGGTCACGTCGTCTTTTCTTCTCCGAGCAGCAAGAAGTCAGGGCAGTTTCTCTTTGAAACTCTACAGCTGCTTACATCTTCGAAGCAGCCACGCCGCGAACCCTCCCTTCCAGCTCTGAAACGATCATTAGAGTAGCTGTACACTCCATGATGCAACAGCCCAAGCTGGAAGGCCGCTAGATTTCTCTGGAAGAATGGCTTCTACGCCGTTGGCTACTCGGACATATAACTATCCGTCTTATGTACCCGTGCACGGCTCAGCTCATCCGATTCCCAGCTCTCAGACTGCGTTCCGGAGTCGTATGAACGTAAGCACTCTCTGTCTAAAGCGATGTGATGTCGAGCGAGACAGACAGAGCGCTAATTAATCAGCGGGATTTGGGACTCTGATGACCGGAATCCTTGATGACCCATCATTGTTGGCACTCGGTCCCTCCGTCCGTGGTACTGGCCGCAGTCCACAAAAGAAAAAAGAAGGCTGCCGGC
Source organism: Zoysia matrella (assembly GCA_001602295.1). NCBI lineage: Eukaryota > Viridiplantae > Streptophyta > Magnoliopsida > Poales > Poaceae > Zoysia > Zoysia matrella. The sequence goes on from BCLG01002199.1 coordinate 9,482, forward strand.
GGGCGGTAAGCGGCGGAGAAAGGACTGACACCCTGGAATTCAGCGCTGTGTTTCCCATTTCGGAGTCAAAGGCCGTGCACTGTGATTGTTAGGCCCTTTGGAATAGATTTTCAAAAGTGATTCTGCTCCGAATTATATAAAATGTCAATCAAATAGTTTTACAAGAAGTCTTCTAGATTCTCTCTTTAAAAACACTTTTTTAATTTGTATTAGAAGCTAAAAGTGCTTCTCATATATTTTTCTCTTATTTATACATTAAAACCACAATAGAAATCGTTTTGCCAAACGGTTTGAAAAATATTTTTTGTAGAGAATCTATTTATTTTTTAAGAAGCTATTTTTTGGGAGAAGTTATTTTTTAAAAAGCTATTTTAATCTATATCAAACAAAGCTTTATTTTCAGTTTTGCTCATAGCCGCATGAAACTATTATCTCTGCTCATGGAGCGTACTTTTTTCAGGGTAAAAGTGGGAGAAACGAACAGAGACTTAGTACAGGTTAAATTAGGTGCCGTTTGAATATGAGGGATTCTATGAGTTCAAATAAAAAAATTTATAAGTATCTAAACAAGTTTTTGGAAGATTACAAAATTGTACTCTATAAAATTCTATAAATCTAAATATTATTTAAAATTTCGTAATCTAAATGGTTGAGTTTTGAATTTCTAAAATTCAGATTCTAAATTTAAAAAATTCAAATAAAATATCGTAATTCAAACGATTGAGATTTTAAAATCCTAAAATTCAGATCTAGAATCCTAAAATCATAATTCAAATGGGACCTTAGTGTACCTTTCGGACTGGAATTGCTCGAAATATTCAAGACCTGACAGCATACTAGCATAGAATCTAAGGTACCCTAATGAACGTGAGCTGTTATTTACACGAATCGAGAAAAAAATAGTTCTTTTATCTCTTAAGACGTAAAAACACTAAAATAATTTATAATTATTATAATATTAAAATTTAAAAGGAATCAACAAGTTATAGAAAGTTGCTTGTGTTGTATATTAGGTAAGTGACTATTTTGAAAATAAAGCCAATATCGGGAAGGAAACTGCTCCATCGAAGAAAAAAAATGATACGGGCGTGAGACATGGAAGGATTGCCGATTGGCATCAATATTATAATTTGCATTTTATTTTATTTTATTTTAAAATTCGACGGTTTAAATTGATTCGAAATTTCACCTCCTAAGAGGTGAAAGAAGGAGAGATAGCATACCTTAAGCAGAACTGAAGTACTCCTATGTCAAAAGTTCGAACGAACGATGAAATGCTTTCGAGAGTTTGACCTGGTGCCCAGTGTTCAAACAAGCCGATAGTGGAATCAAACCCAACTGGAGAACCACGGCCTGCGAACTCGCGAATAATTGAGTTTCATGCCAGCCGCCTAAACATTGGTCACACACCATAAAAAAACCATTCTTGACACGATACGGTCCTAAGTTTTTGCCAAAAATTCTACGAGTACATAACGATTGGTCCTTTTTTTTTTATCGACACATGCCATGGTTTGACTATTCCGCGATCATAGCTATCGAACTTGAATAATGTTTCCGCTGCAGCAGCCCCGCTCCCGCGCGTGCAAGAATGTCCAACTCGGGAAGGCGACGCGGCTTTCAGCTTCGGATAAGGGTTATCGCAAATCATCAGTGTTCTGGAGATATTATCACTATGTCGTCGTGCGTGTCCAGAATCTCTAGTTGTTTTCTCGCATCATCCTTTCTCAGAATCTTTTTAAAGGCCAAAAAAACTAGTAATCGAGAAAGGGATGTCTCTGTTGATTGGTTCAGCCCGCGATGAGTCGTCAAGATGTTAGAAGCAGCAGTATCAGAGTAAGCAAGGGTAACGACGCATCAGTTCATCGGTTCGCAACCATTGCGACATGACGAAGAGTAGGAATAAGGTTGAGTGATACTACTCCCGCGGACACGATATCATCTGTAGAAGAATCCACACAGCCGTGAGATGAATGGACCAAGGCAAACAAGCTTCTCGTATCGACTGCGATGAGATGGCGCTCATGGAGTCATGGGGTACAGGGACACAATCCCTTCAATATCAATCGACTGTGATGTGACCGTATTCCTTTGCCCGCTGACGGCGAACCTTCCGCGGAACCGCGCGCGGCTGACGGCGGACTCCGAGCGCGACACGTCGGGTCAGGACGCCTATCCGCTCCGCTGTGTGGCGGCTCCGGTTGAGCAAACCCAAATTTTCTTTGCTCGCATCGCATCGCGTGGCGTCATCGCGTATGATTTTGTTTCTCCGTTTTTTCAAATCGATGAGACGCGCATCACTAAAGCGATGGATGGACGAGCTCATCGGCCACCCTATCCCCGTTCCGTTCGCCGGTGTTGCTTGTTCGGCCAACTGCCAGGCCCCCGGGCAACGCTTGCTGCTAACTCAACTCCGGATATTTGATCCTTAGAAATCTCAGCAAACGATCGTCCATCGAACAGGTGAGCCCAGCTCCGATCCTATCCCTCTGGCCACACCCCACGGCAAATTCAAAAACGAAAAATCCTGAAGAACTCTTAACGCTGCTACAGTGCTACCACGAGACATCGATGACCCTGGCTCGATTGTGAGTTCTAGTACGAGGCTGCGCTGGGGTTTTGCGCGCGCGCGAAAGAGTGGTGGTTCGGAGTGATTAGTCAGTCGTCCATGATTGTAATGGAACTGGTGCTGGTAGTGTATCAGGTGTGTGCGGCTCGTTGTTATTAGGCGGGTTGGTGATGGCGTTGGCGTGACGGGCGTCAGGTCTTTGGAGTTTGGGGGGAAACAGATCGCAGATGTTCTTGTCAGCTTATCCGCTGTCAAATCTGCTGGTTTGGCGTGTCCCCCGCGCCTTGACAAACGCTGGCGGTGTGGGTAAGAAAGAGATGGCCGGCGGCCGGTTATGACCGTGGGCACCCGTGTGGTCAGAACAACATCGACGACCGGTTGGTTACTGCCGTTTTCAGTTGCTCGTACTCTACAGGTAGCCGTAGCCCGCGACAGAGGACGGTGAAACTGAAAATCAAACTACTGCCGGAGCAAGCAAGAACAACAGATGCAGTAATCCAAACTTCAAATTTGTTTGTTTTCCTTTTTGTCACCCCAGTTCATGTTCTATCCACACGAAACATTTACATCAGACGGCTATAAAAATCTGTACAATTTTTTCACCTCTCTCTCCCTATAGGAAAATACGCACGCGACGCGACGAACACAAGTATACGCAAAACTTGTGAGGTCGCAATGAGGAACGAAAGAGCCACCACAAGAACCGGCTTCACCGGTCAAGGCTCTCGCCCGCGGCGAGGCCCATCTCGATATCCCGCTCGGCTGCAGGGGGCGGCGACGCGCCGCCACACGCAAGCAGCCTCCGCAGCCCGACCGCGCGCGCCGCCTCTTCATCCTGCGGTTGGGAGGGCGACGCTGGGGCCGTCGGCTCCGTCGAGAGGGACTGCTGCTGCGCGGCGCGACCGGTGCTGACCTCGTCGTGGGAGCCGAAGAAGAGCACGTTGGTGGGGAAATTGGGGGACTCGGGGTCGGCCTCGGGCGTGGGCACCGCCGGCGGCGCGGGGGGCACGGGCGGCTCGTCGACGGCGGGGCAGCGGCAGAGCGGGCACGTGGAGTGCGACTTGAGCCACATGTCGACGCAGGCGACGTGGAACCCGTGCCCGCAGCGCGGCAGCACGCGTGCCGTCTCCCCCGCGGCGAGCTCCGTGATGCAGACGGCGCAGTCGAGCGACTCGCCCTTGCCCATCTCCCTGCACGGCAGCTTCGCCATGGACTTCTCGTCGAGGCCGCCCTGGTAGCACCACGCCGCGGCGCCGTCTGCTGTCCTCGCTTCTCGTCTTCCGCCGCCGCCTCCCCACAGCAAGAAGCGTATCCACGCCGCCACGCCTCGGCCCGCCGGCGCACCGCCGCGGTACCGCTTCGCGCAGAGGAAGATGTAGAAGCAGAGCACGAAGGTGAGGAAGACCGCCGCCACCGCGGATAGCATCGTGGTCGCCGCCGCAACCGTCGTCGCCGTCACGGCCATCGAGCACGCTTCCTCTGTTTCTTCTCTCTTTCTCTCTCTTTCTGCTTCAGAGAACCACAGCTTGCTCCTCTGTCACGCGGCCAACCGCAGCCGTCCTTGGCGACCGCCCTGTCCTCCCTCGCAGGCTTCTCCTCGGCGTTGGCGTCGTCGCGGAGCTCTCGGCGCCGGCATATATTTAAGCAAAGCCCCCGTGTCGTGTTGGAGTTGGGGAATTCGAATGATTAGCGTGGCAGAGTGCGCGCTCGCGCTACTTATACGAGGTTCGACGGCGCGGGATTGGAGGGAGGGGATAAGACTCACGCAAGCGAAGCGGAGGGAGCCACCGGCGTGGGGACATGACATGGCTGTGGTTCGGTTTGGAGGGGAAGGTGAGCGAGCGAGCGAACAAACTGTGGATGGAGGGAAAGCGTGGACGGCGACGGGTTTTGAAAGCGTTGACGAACACCACCAATGCAGCAGAGCGGAACAGAGCGGAGCGGAGCACCCCTGTTCGTTCGCCGTTGGACAACCGCCCATCCCAGGCTGCTGCGTCGCCCTCTGATCCCCGGCGATGGCGTCGCATATGTTCCCATGCGCGCCGTCGCACGGGTGCACCGGATGCAACCACATCGTGGCCGGTGAGCCGCGACGTCGACCGCCCGCGCTAGCTCCGCCGATGGTGCGGTCACTGCAAATCGACATCTTTACTAGTTGCAGGTTAAAAGTCATCAGTGAAAACTGTAGCAGTATAAGCCTTGGAGGAATCCGGTTCAGATAAGCGAGGATATTACTAGTGAACGATGTGACATAATCGACCCAGCTTTGCCTCCAGATTACGGGGACGTTCACGTTCCCCTCTCGGCTGTCTCCGGGAATTGTGGACCGTATGCCGTGAGCGTGTCGCGGCACCTCTCCGGCTGTGGACCCAGCCGATGGGTGGAACAAGCATACTCCTATGCTGCAGGCAACGGCAAGGCACGAGCTACGGGCTACGGGTGGACCACCGTGTAGGCTGCCTTGGCCGTGGAGGTTCGGTATAGCCGTTTGTGCCGGTCCGCACCCCGTCCCTTTCCTCTTCCTGTCCACCGGTGTTTCGGGACGAAGCAACTGCCCAAGCCCCCAACTGGTGGTTCTTCTCGGACGCAAGCTCGATTGCGGCCGAATTGTAAGTAGACGGCCTTACCTAACTTGATTTCGGACGAAGGTAGTATCCAGGGATGGTTGACCAACATGTATCCGCCTCTAAGTTAGCGCGACCGGCACCCATCTAACGCGACTTAGCCGCGCAAAAGGAAAACTAAGGATTGGCTGGTCACGCTACGTTGACGTTGAACGTTACCTGCGTGGCATGGGTGTGCAGCCAAGTCCATGCCGAGCGCCTCGGCGTAAGACTGGTCGAAGTGCCGTGAACCTAGCCAGCGGCGGGGCGGCTGCCAGGAAGCAAACGGGAAGTGGCCGCCTGCGCGCCAGGTCGCGGAGTCTTATCCGGTGTCCGGGGCCGCGGCAGCGACGCGCTGGAGGATGGACGGGGTCGCGCGAGCTGCCGGCCGGGACAGCGACGGAAGAGGGCCGAGGGCGGCTGGGCGGCAGGGCGGGAGCCGTCCGCGCCCGGTCGTCTGCTTCGCTGCGCTCCCGTGCGCAGCAGCTGACTGCTGAGCTCAGCTCATGTGACTCGGTCGCTCCTACTGTTACTACTATTCCGAGTGTTGAATCGTTCGGCTGTGTCGTTGTGCCCGGCCGGGTCCGGTCAGGCCGGCAAAGCTGAAGGCTCTGTTCGGATGGAGTAAAACTAATTACTCGTCCTCCAGAGTAATTATCAGATCTACATTTTTGAACAGACTTATGTGGTGTTTGGATAACTGGAAAGTAAGGTGGGATTAGATTTAAGATAAGAGAAGAGAAGATCTACCCTTCATTGATACTCCCTCTGTTCCGTTTTATTTGATGTTGTAGTCATCCGTGCAAGAAACAAGGAGCTGAAGGACTAGACTGCTATCTTTACAGAATGAGATCAGAGGCGATGAATGCTAGTGGGACCTGGACGACGGGCATGGCTCTGTCTTATTCAACGTGCTCCAGCAGTAAAAATCGAATGACAAATATTTTAAAAAAATTAAATGATAGAATGACAAATAAAAAAGAACAGACATAGTATCTCATATTAAATTTCAATTTTTCATTTATTTTTCAAACCTAAACCCACCTCTTATTTCCCAATACTCAAATGGCACCTTAGAACTATTTTAGCCAGCTAACTGTTAGTCGGATGATCGGATCAACGGGGCTAAACTGCTGCCGGAACCGTGGAAACCGAACAGAAAACAGAAAAAGGGCGCGTCCACCGGCGCCTCACGCGCGCCATCATGCTGGCGACGGCTATCCGCCCGGCCTATCGGCGGCGCCGAGGCTTTTTGACCGCGATGCGGCGGCCACAAAGCGAGCTTTCCGCGCGGCGCCTTTCTCCTAAACAAGAGGGCTCCGGCCTCCGGGAGCTCGTGCCGTCGCGCTGAATCAATCGGTGGTAGATCACGGCACGAACCGGAGAGCGCGCGCATATCTGAGAATCTCTCACGGCACGGAGCTCATGTGACTGATGTGAGTGAGATTAAGAAAAGGCTAACTGTTAGTGGCAGCGATTTGAATCCAACATAGGTTCGGCAGTTGGGGCCCGGCCAATGACTGTCAGTGCCCGAGCGTACCCAGGCAGCGTCCCCGGGGCCAGGAGGAGCCGGAGCGGACGTGTCTGGTCGGCCACCTACGGAAAGGGAGATTTTCCCGGCCGTTTTTCGTTGGACCGTGCCACTTGGCACGCTGCCCACTGGTGGCTGGCTTAATTTGCTTTTCCCCTGGTCTTGTGGAGGGATGAGGTTTGGGATGATGGTGTCTCGCTCAGCTTGTGGATGGGTGACTAAAACTAAAAGTGATGCCGTTTTTCCTCTCTGTCCACTTTCTGTTTCTCTGTTCAGCCCGGCCTATTTGCGTTCTGGGCCTCTAGGTATTTTACTGGGCTTCTATACGCTTTGGTATTCGGCCTGGCTACCAATCATGTGCTGCTTGTATCAAATGGGCCTGACAGGGGTGAAGGAAGGCAGACAACCAATTAGGCAATCAAGCGAGAACGAGCTTTCGGCTCGGTGGTAAAGTCGGAGCTGCCGACTTTGCCCGTCGCGGGTTCGATCGAGCCGTGATGTGAGCTTTGTCCTCAGAATAATAAGTAGGTATTTTTTACGTGTGGAGCTATAATGAGAGGGTGATGTTTTGCGATTGATCTAAAGTATTTGCTGATCTTTTAAAGTACACGATCTTTAAGATGTTGAGTATAGCTATAGGTCTAAGAATTGTACGCAAAAGTGTGTGTACGTAGTGAGTTGTGAGTGTGTACATGCGTATAAAATGCAGATATTATAGTTATATTCAGTAGAAGAGGTTAAAAAAAAAAAAGCCAATCAAGCTCGTGTTCGCCAGGCCACAAAAGCATTGCCTGTTCTCACTGTGCATTGAGAAAATGAGAAGATCCGTTAATTCTCAATGCTACCACTGCTACTGACGTTCAAACATCTGCCCATCTGCAGGCTGCTAATCTGAGCGACCCCGTGAACTCAACCCCTGGACCTGCCTCTCTGTTACAGGTTACAGCATGCCTGCCTGCTGTCATGCTGCGCGATGGGCACTCCCACTCCAAAGAGCTGGGCCTTCACTTGTTTTTAGGTCCCCCCTTGACCATGACTTTGGCCTGACGGTATGGGGTGGGTTGGCTACCCGTATTACCTGCCCCAGTCTCCTGTTAGGTTCAGAGGACCGCCAGAATCTGGCTACTTTCCTTTTCTCCCCATGCTGTTGTCGTCGGAGCTGATTCCCCAGTAGGTCGTCTAACTTCGTTATTGGTCCCATCATCTCGACCTAAATAGAATCTCGAGGCCTCGTAATGTCGGATGCTACACCTAACAAGCGAAGAAAATGGTACCACTAATCGGCTAGCTCTCTGATGGAGTACATACGACTCGTCGTTCTGAATCTGTTAAATACTTTATTCAGAATTACTCCTACTGAACAAGCAAACAAATAGTCGAGACCAAATCGTCAGCAGACGTCCCCGTCCGCGGGATTAAACAACGGGATCTCGATGACGAACGAAGAAAGCCACACATGCCTACTCCTAATAAGCCCACGGTTCCAAAATCCACGAAGAAGTGAAAACATTGTCAGCTCTGCCGCAGTGCTTTTCTCAAGACGTTGCTGTCGGATTACACTGGAACACGATGTGCGCTGCGGGGGTTGGCCCTGGTTTCGCCATCTCCGCCAGGCAATCAATCCACCGGCAGGTCCGGCACTGCGTGTAGAAACGGCAGGACCAAGACGGCACAGCCCACACAGGTGGACGAACGCGAGACGAGTGCTCCTCGACGGGAAGAAACTCATCGCTCGAGTGGGGGAACACCTCACGAAAACGACCGTTTCGACGGGTGCGGTGTGCCCCCGCGATTGGCTGAGTTTGGCCACCTGTTACCGCGCACGAGCCGGGGGTCTACGTCGTCTACCTGCAATCATCCTCACTATCATAATGTAAAAGGGAAGATAGTACTAGTACTAGCCGACTGTTAGTACTGAATTATGGTCAATCATGGCAGAGTACAATCAGGCCGGGAATGAAATCACCGACTTTTGGAACGAAGAGCGAAGCTATTCCTCTACAAGACAGCAGGCACTTTCTTCCCCACATTACTTTGTTTCGAGTGTCATCAGATATGGCTGTCTGTCGCCGGTAGTGCTTAACCTAGTAGTCGCTGCTTGAGATTCCATGGTGGTTCACTTAGCGTGAGAGATCAAGACGAGATAAGCACATCTACTACTACTGTAGCCAGACCGATCCTTGGGTGGTGGTCAAAAGGAGGTGCTCGGCCGGAGCATGGTACCGCACACGCGCGCATTGTACCGCATCGTTGCCAAGCAGCAAAAGCGACCTGCAGATAGATGGACGGCAATGCTCTTCGTTATCGGAGCCACGACGCACGACCGCATAAACGAAAAGCGACGCAATTTTGCTAATTGGCCACTCCAGTATATAAGAGTAGAAAAAATGTTAGTAAAAGTAACCTTCAAATTTGAAGTACTTCTGCAGGTTTTCCGTACTGATGGTTTTGTTTAAACAAACAATTTAGATTTTGCTTTCCTGTTGCAGGAAATTTTCTCCCCTCTGTAACACTGAATATCCAAGAGCAAAATCTCCTGCGCTAACAACCTTAATGTCATCATCAGGAGTCAAAATCTTGCCTTACCCCACTACTCAAAGACACGAAACTCATAAGCAGTCAATTTATGAAATATGAAATATTTAGACCTTTTTGTGTTTGTGAAGTGCGTTTTGTTAACGCTCTCCTCTCCACTTCCCGCTGACACCAGAGAGAGAAAATCAGCACCAGTAGCGTACAAAAAGAGTGGAAGAAGGAAAAAGGACAGGATTTCCCCCTTTTTCTTTTGGGGCATATAAGGTGGTTTGCTTCTTGTAGCCAGCAGACGGATGGTGCAGCCGTGAAGGGGAAGGACGAGGAGGAGAGGAGCTGCAGTCCGCAGGCATGGCTGCGGCGGCCATTGTTGCGGTGGTGCTGTTCTTGGCTGCAACTTCGTTTCGGGCTAATGCCAACACCGACTCAAGCGATGGTAAGCTCCGCTCCTCTTTGCGAAGAAAGTTTTCGCGTCTGTACATCGATTGGTCTGAATGTTTGACCAGCAAGGAATGAGAAGGGTGTGTGTGTTCTTGGTTGTTTTCCCCCGTTCGAGGTCAGTTCATTCCTTTTTTTTTTTGAGTGTAAGGCAGGAGCGCTGACAGTCATTAAGATCCACCGTAGCAGATTACAGCCTATATTTTGCAAAAAGCTAAGGCAACACAAAAAAAACATGAGGCAAGGTACCTCAAAAAGACCAAGAGATTTGTAGAAGTACTGGTTTCCTGAAATTTAGGTTCAGATGCATTTGTTATGTTCAGAACCCCGTGGGAATTTTTCATGCTATATCATATTAGTTAAGTTGACCCAGAAATGCTATTTCTTCAGTTTGCTGCACGCGGACATCTTTGATTTTGGCAATAGTTATATGTACTCAGAAAAACACAATGTTTCTGAAATCTTGCTCTTGCCTGTGCAGTTGATGCTCTCCATGTCTTCTACACAACCATGAATTCACCGCCCCAGCTGACAAACTGGGTGTCCCAAAACGGGGATCCCTGTGGACAGTCGTGGCTTGGGGTCACCTGCTCAGGTTCCAGGGTGAACACAATGTGAGCTAGATGGACCTTTTGAAGGGTTATGTTTTCTTTCATTCTCGACAACTTGTGCTTCTCATCTGAATTTGTCTTTCTTCTGAATAATTCCTCTACAGAAAGTTATCTGGAATGCAGCTTAACGGAACCTTGGGGTACAACATGAATCAGCTGACTGCGCTAGTTGAGCTGTTAGTGATATCCCTTGTGCTTGAAATTGCAATTCTCTGATGTTTAGAAACCGAGTTTGATTTTGTGTCTTAGTTCTAATCTAACATAGGCTCCTGCAGTGATATGAGCAACAATAATCTTGGAGGCAGTGACATTCCTTATAATCTTCCACCAAATCTTGAGAGCTTGTGAGTCATGCTTGATGTGTAACTGATCCATCCTTATTATGTAAAACAATCTATTTTGGTCTCATATAAAACCTTGCATGCAGAGATATCTCAGGAAATAACTTTACTGGGACTGTACCATACTCCATCTCCCAGATGGTTGCACTTAGGCATTTGTAAGTTGCCTTTTGGGTTTTGTACTACGCTGCTTTGTCAGAGCACTCTGATGGATTTAACCAAATTATGTTTGTTTCTCTCCTTGTTTCAGAAATCTTGGTAATAATCAGCTCTCTAATGTCAATGATATGTTTAGTCAGCTAACAAATTTGACACTATTGTGAGTATTTTTCCTTTCTTTATGATCACTTTATGCTTGCTGTGTTGTAATCGTTGTTCTGGAATCCCAGTGGTAAACATGAAGTGATTGTCCAATTTTCAGGGATCTATCATACAACACATTTTCTGGTGACATACCACAAAGCTTTAATTCCTTGACAAGTTTGAAAAAACTGTGAGTACTCATCTTCCTTGTGTCCTGTTTCAGTTCATTTCACCAAGAAAAGAAAAAAGAGGTACATGGTTTTGCCAGTTACACTGCTACCCTTTTTGTCAGTTATCTGCAGAATAACAGATTTAGTGGCACAATAGATGTCCTTGGCGATCTTCCTCTTACCGACTTGTAAGTTGATATGCTTACCATCTTCGCCAATTATAATTTACAAGTTGAGTTCCTATAAAATTTTGCAATCCTTGCAGAAATGTGGAAAACAACCAACTCACTGGTTGGGTACCAGATAAACTAAAGGGAATCAGGAGTATCCAGTGAGTATTTCTTCTTGTGATGGTGGCAGTTGTAGGCAAATGGCTTGTACATAAAAATTTCGTCCTCCTTTTGCAGGATAAGTGGAAACTCGTTTAATGATGGTCCTGCTCCACCACCTCCACCATCGCCACCACCAATGTATGCACCACCGCTAACGTATGCACCACCGCAGACCAGTCGACCTGCTGTTCCAAGTAGTACTGATAGTAGTGATAGCCAAGCCGAAGATCATGGCAAACACTCTAAACTAGGAGGTGGTGCTGTAGCAGGAATTGTATTATGTTTGCTGGCCTTTAGTGCTCTTGTTGCATTCCTTGTGATCAAAAGGAACTCTTGGAGGATTTCACGCGGACAAGACCCTGAACAGAATGAACCTCTCAGCCCTCTTGCTTCTGGTCTTAAACGTAAGTCTGTTGGATACCTGTTCTCATCTTACTATTGCACTTTGATTGGGTAAATAATGTGATGTCCTTCTGTCCCAAAACTGTGATTTTCAGAGATAAAATCTATTAAATCTGTCAAGGTTATATCAACAATTCCCAAGGAAGAATTGCAGAAGACTGTCTCAATGAGTTTGAAGCCTCCAACGAAAATTGACCTGCACAAGTCATTCGATGAAAATGATATCACTAACAAGTCCATCACAAGAAAAGTAAGTTTATCATCTATCACGGTACCTGCATATACAGTGGCAGACCTGCAGGTGGCAACAGGCAGCTTCAGTCCTGATAGTCTAATTGGCGAGGGATCATTTGGCCGTGTTTATCAAGCAAAATTCAGCGATCAGAAGGTATTTCCCTCACTATTAGCTATCCTTTACCTTTCAGATGCAAAGCGTCGTTTATATGGCATCATCCATATTTAATTTAAGTTTGTAGAATATTTTTTTTTGGTTTAGTCAAAATCTGCAATTAAGTGGACGTGCTAAAATTTGAACATGTATTAAGGTGATACTTTACATTTCAACATGGACAGATAGAGGTGCATAAAGATTATTATGCAAATTATATATAATCCTGACTACTGCATTACCGCTGTTCTCTGGTTGCGAACTTTCAGGTCTTGGCTGTAAAGAAAATCAGTTTTTCTGCATTTCCAAGCCATCCTTCAGAATTGTTCGTTGAGTTGGTTTCGAACGTGTCAAGGCTAAATCATCCTAACCTTGCGGAGCTAGCTGGTTACTGCTCAGAGCATGGACAGTGCTTGCTAGCATATGAACTCTACCAGAACGGTTCTCTCTATGACCTCCTCCATGTGAAGGATGAACACAGCAAACCATTGTCTTGGAATAACCGTGTCAAGATTGCCCTGGGATCTGCAAGGGCATTAGAGTAAGTAAAACTAGAACACCAACCTTTCTTATTTTCACGAGGGTCTTTAACATAAAAGTATGTCTGTTGCATGATTCTTTTTTCTAGATACCTACATGAAACTTGTTCGCCATCTGTTACCCACAAGAACTTCAAGTCGGCCAATATCTTACTGGACAGTGAACTGAATCCCCACGTCTCAGATTCTGGCTTTGCAGACCTTATTCCCAACCAAGAATTTCAGGTAAAATATGCACTAAAAGCCCATGGCAGCCTGCACCATCATTTTGAGGAACTTACTAGCACAATTCATTTGCTTTCATTAGGAAAAGATGTTATACCTAGTTTTGTACTGTAAACTGTAGTAAAATATACTCGTTTAGTGCTTGTAATATTTTTTAATCCAGAAGTACTTATACAGTTGCAACCTGTTAGGGAAATAGATCTTGTATTCCCAGGGGCCAATAGCCTCATATATAAATAAGGTACATGTGGTACAGAAAAATACAATAAGGGCTCTTTTGGAACGCAGGATTTTCACAGGAATTGTGCAGGAATCAGTTCAATTTCACAGAAAAAACGCAAAAATAGAAAATTTTTCCTTCAATCCAAAGGAGGCCTAAAAATATAGGATAACTAACTCTAGTCTATCCAGAACAACTAACTCTAGTTTATCCATATCTCTAACACAAACTACAATTTCAGGAATCAGACGAGAACTCAGGATACAGGGCACCGGAGGTGACCATGTCCGGGCAGTACTTGCTGAAGAGCGACGTGTACAGCTTCGGAGTCGTGATGCTAGAGCTCCTGACTGGCCGGAAACCGTTCGACAGGTAGGTTAACACACTGAAACACCTGCCGTTTCGATTCAGATTTCTTCTGAGCTCCAACAAGAACAACCTGCATCTGAGCTCGTGCAGGTCCCGGCCGCGGTCGGAGCAATCGCTGGTCCGCTGGGCGACGCCGCAGCTGCACGACATTGCCGCGCTTGACCGGATGGTCGATCCCGCGCTGCAGGGCCTGTACCCTTCGAAATCCCTCTCCCGCTTCGCCGACGCGATCGCCCTCTGCGTGCAGGTAGACTCTCTCTCCCAACTCCCAAGCGCAAACATTTCTGGCTGGCTTCTGAATGCTGACGCTCGTGCTGCTCTTGCCTTGACTGATAATGGCACAGCCCGAGCCGGAGTTCCGGCCGCCGATGTCGGAGGTCGTCCAGTCGCTGGTCCGCCTGGTGCAGAGAGCGAGCATGACGAGGACGCACGAGAATCACTCGCGGGAGTTCAGCGAGCCCGGATTCTGATCGCGGGAAGTAACGGCTCTGTGTACATATAGAAGTTTCAGAGAGCGGCCTAGGTGTGCGCCGTGAATGTGTGAATTTAAATCGGCGCGGTTCTATACTATCTCAGGATCATATTTGAATTTGAATTGAATTTAAATGGCAGTGATTGTTCGCTGGGCTCATATACGGCGGGCCGCTGGGTCAACATTTCCATCGCTTGCTCTATCCCAGCTTTTCAAGTCGAATGTTGTGTGTTTTGTTTGGGCCGGAATACTCCTTTACGTTTCAACTGGGCCGGCCCGGCCCAGCCGCCGAAACCTCCAACCGCCACGCCACGTTCGCTCCAAGTACTGGCCTCGGCCCTCGTCCATAAACAAACGGGCAAATCCACCAACCCCTCATCCCCCGCCGCCGAGCACGGCCCAGCTGGGCGACGCTCACCGCCGCGTCCTCCCGCCGGCGGTCTCAGTTGACGGGTACGTGCGCCAGGGACGGCTCCGGTTGGTGCGTTTCCCTCTATACGTTGTGCCGCAAGCCGAAGGCAGGGAGGCAGCGAGCTGCGCTAGTACGCGGCGCGATGGGGGAGCGACCGCGGCGCCGGTCGGTACAGGAAGTTGAGGATGAGGACGGTACGAGCGTCAGAGGATCATCGGGTATGTACCGGCTTACTGCGCATCTATGTTCTGGTGATCTGAAGCTGCGTCTCAGTTTCTCAATCCGATTGGGCCTTTGGAGTGATTGGTTCTCTTTTACTACTGTGCCGTACGAAGCAAGAGCAGGGTCAACCACACACGCAAATCAGAGTTCCACGCAGCGACGGAGGGCCGTGCCAAACGGCGCGGGGGCAGGGCTCGCCTGCTGGGTCGCGCGTTGCAAGATGTGCACGGGCAGATCCGACCGGCCAGTAGGTCGGGGCCACTGGCTCGTGGACGTGGTCGCGGATACGGCGCGCCCTTGTCGCCGGAGACAGTTATGCGTGCGGGTCAGGGGAGCGTAGCCCATCGACGTATGAAGGAGAGAGAGAATGGCTTGCTGTGTTTTGGCTCAAGGAAGAAGAAAGCAGATGGATGGTTAGATCATGATCGAACGGTCAGGCTTCATCCACTATAATATGCCTCTAATAGAATGGGGGTAGAGTGGTCATTGCACAGGGTTGAAAATAGAAAAAAAATCAAAACGATTTAAAATATCTGAGAATGCTATTATAAAGGTTTACTGGTTTAGCAATGTTGAAAGCGCTATTTTAGAGAAGCCCATCATCTAAATGCTATTCTAGCGAAACCACCTTTTGAGAACGCCAAAATAGCTAAAAACTCATCCATGTGTCTACTTTTTGTCTAAAGTTAATGTGGTCAGGCTTGCTCAGGTTACATAGTTCTATGTCTGTTAGTACTTATCAGGTGTGAAGGATTGATTCTCGCATGAAAGATCCAACAAATATAAAGTGATTCAGGCACTTCATACTCAACAAGTCAACAATGCTTCTCCATGCTACGAAATCACTTAGGAAGATGTATTCACCTGTTAAGAGCTATTATGGAGGACTGATGCTATCACCTGCACTTTCATGTACTATTCCAACTTTTGCCATTTGGGCTCCTCTACCTTCCAATCAAAATAATCTCTAACTGACCCCCACACCAAGAGATAGTGATTGCCATGGGAAGCAATGTGGGGGACAGAGTCAGTACATTCAACAAGGCATTGCAGCTGATGAAAAGCTCAGGTGTGAACATCACTAAGCATGCCTGCCTGTATGAGACTGCCCCTGCTTATGTGACTGATCAGCCACGGTTTCTGAATTCTGCTGTATGGGGCACAACTAGGCTGGGCCCTCAGGAGTTGCTTAAGCTGCTAAAGGAAATTGAGAAAACATATTGGACGTACTGATGGAATACGGTATGGCCCAAGACCTATTGATCTAGACATACTTCTATATGGTAACTGCCAGCTCAATAGTGAGACTTTAACTGTGCCACATGAACGCATCCATGAGAGGCCATTTGTTTTAGCACCTCTTATTGACCTTTTAGGTACATCTGCTGATGATGGCATCGAAGCAAGTTGGCACTCTCTTTCGAAGTGCAGTTACAGGTTTTTTGAATTATGGAATAGACTTGGGGGTGAATCTAATATTGGAACAGAAGCCATTAAAAGGGTATTACCTATTAGGAATCGCCTTCTGGACTGGTGTGAGAGAACCCTTGTCATGGGTATCCTTAATCTGACGCCGGACAGCTTTAGTGATGGAGGAAAGTTTCAAGAAGTGAAAGCTGCCATTTCTCAGGCCAAATTATTAATCTCAGAAGGGGCAGATATCATTGACATTGGTGCTCAATCCACTAGGCCGTTTGCAAAGAGATTATCTCCAAACGAAGAGCTCGAGAGGTTGGTTCCTGTTCTGGCTGAGATTGCAAAAATTCCTGAGATGGAGGGCAAGTTAATCTCAGTAGATACATTCTATGCAGAAGTGGCCATGGAAGCAGTGAAAAGAGGAGCCCATATGATTAATGATGTATCTGGTGGGCAGCTTGACCCAGCAATGCTTGAAGTTGTAGCTGAACTTGGAGTTCCATATGTTATCATGCACATGAGAGGAGATCCATGGACCATGCAAAGTGAACAGAATTTGCAGCATGGTGATATCTGCAAAGAAATTGCTTGTGAGCTATATGCACGGGTGAGACAAGCAGAGCTATCTAGGATTCCTTTGTGGAGGATAATTCTTGATCCTGGCATTTGTTTCTCCAAGAAATCTGAACAGAACCATGAAGTTATTATGGGCCTGAATTCCATTCGAAGTGAGATGGGTAAAATGAGTATAGGTGCTTCAAATGTGCCAATATTACTGGGACCCTCAAGGAAAAGATTTCTAGGTGCAATATGTAATCGTGCAGAGTCAGTTGATAGAGATGTTGCTACTGTTGCAGCTGTAACAGCTGGAATTTTGAATGGTGCTAACATAGTTCGGGTTCATAATGTTCGATATGGTGTGGATGCTGCCAAGGTCTCTGATGCATTGCTTAAAGTGAGACGGTGATGGCTATCGCCTGATGAAATAGACATCAGCTGTATGATAGTCATTCTGCCACCAAATGGGACTCTTATGTTACACCATGGAAGAATCATTGTCATAAGAGTATGCATATAAGCATTATAGTAAACCAGGGATGAAGTTTTTCATCTGTCATTTTTGTTTCCTAGAATCTTCAATAAACAAGGGTCGACACTAGTAGCAGAGGATGAATATCAAGCTGGAAAAGTAAGTTTATAATACTACTCTTGATCCTACTTTAGATGATTGTTGGAATAAGTTCGTTTCCAATTTAGAAACCCGAGATGAATTTTGGCATTTGAGTGTTTCAGATTGTCAACAAGTGATTCCTGTGTGCTCTTAGTTCATAATCATATACACTAGATTCGTCAGAGTTTTCTAGCATATCTGCAATGAAACTTCTCCCAGTAACTTTATAATGTGATTTTGATCCTTGGTACCCAATGATGAAATCTCATTTAATGCAAGTGCCGTATGACATGCAACGTCTCAAAGGCTTAGCATATGATTTCACTGCATTTCTGAGGGTCTTATTATATAATTATGAAATCTAATTATTTGACCTTTATGGAATTGTTGGACACTTCTTGTTCAATCTGAACCGCCCCTGTTTGTTTTTTCTTTTTTCTTTGAAAGAAACGTCCATGTGTCCTAGTTTTTGTTGTCTATGTTTGTTAAATGATAGCTTTATCCATCATTATAGCTCTTCTCTATCGAGACTTTCACCATCCTGTCAAGTTACCATCTTAGTTGTTGGAAGTCTCCATGAAATCAATCACTCATATTTTGTTCACCAGATAAACCCTGAATTGTTCCCCTCAGTTAAACATATTTGTCTTTTCGAATTTGCAGATGTGCTATAATATAAGGCTGGAAAAGCAAGTAACAGACAGTAATTCTTTTGGTCCTATTTTAGATGATTTGCTGGAATATTTTTTTTCCCAATTTAGCAATACCAGATGGATTTGGTCGTTTTTTTTTTTTGAAAAGTGATTCCTTTGTAGTATATTGTTACCTTTTTTCTATATGCTGCATAGAATGGAGTTATCGAACTTGCCTTTATCATGCTCGTCCCTATATAAATTTTATTTTAGACCTGGTATACCCAATGAGGGAACTCATTTATTGCAAGTGCCGTATGACATGCCAGGCCACAATGCTTGGCATATGATTTACCTGGGTTTCTGAGGGTTTCATTATCTAATTATCCGTTAAGAGAATCATAAGGCATATCTCATACAGATTTAATCTCAATCTGTCACTGTTGGTTCCCCTTTTTTTTTCTTCAAAAGAAACTGCAGGTGTACCTCTATCTTCTTCGATGGTGCGTGCGATAAGCAGTAGCGCAGTTTAATGTATCCGCTGATGAAACTTAATAATGGTAAGTGCCGAATTATTACCCAGTTATCATAGATGATTGTTCTCTACAGTATGTTGTAAGTTGCTCAATTATTTGTTTTTCTCTCGTCAGATAGGCTAGAACCACTCAATTTTATTGAAAGCATTTGAGGAAGTACAAATCTATCTCTACCTCTCTAAAAGCGCGAGTTGGAGGTCTGGGGTGGAACGTCCGGCACGCCCGCGCACTCATCCGGTCTCATTGTCTGGATTTCGGCGCTGACAGCCAGGTCCCACGGCCC
Organism: Zoysia matrella; assembly: GCA_001602295.1. Classification (NCBI taxonomy): domain Eukaryota; kingdom Viridiplantae; phylum Streptophyta; class Magnoliopsida; order Poales; family Poaceae; genus Zoysia; species Zoysia matrella. The sequence goes on from BCLG01002199.1 coordinate 28,199, forward strand.
CCTTGCTGCAGCCGCTCCCGAAGTCCCGATTCTTCCAACCGCGACGAAAAAAAAAACAGCCTCCTCCGGTCCTCCCTCGCCGCCGCCTTCTTCCCCCAGCGCAGACCGCATGCACGTCCCTGCACCACACGTCGAGTTCGATCGCTACCTCCACCCCCCGCCGCTGCTCTCGTACGTCCGTCCGACTCTTGCTTGCGCCGACAGGTGGGATCTACCGCACCACGTTCCCTTCGTCCACCGCTCACCTGCTCCCTCCCAGAAACTTCCTATCTCAATCCCTGGCGCTCAAGATCCCTGGTCTCAGCAATCCATGGCAGCTTCTTCGGATCCATGGTGCTCTGATCAGGGAAGCAGCGTCCTTAGCCATAGCGGCTGACGCTCGAAGCCATCCTTCTCGTGGCAAAGGGAACGAGCTCCATGGCTGGTGCGTCGGGCGAGCAGGACGTGGCGGCCCTCCCCAGTCGTCCGAACCCCACCGCTCCTCTCCGGCAGCCCATGTTGCCATGAAGCGGCCGTGTCACCGCCATCACCTGCTTGGGAGCGGTTGTTTCTCTCGCTGTCGCCATGCTCCTGCTCATCAACCGCAACTCCATCTATGTCCTCCGCTGCTTCCTTTCCTCGTTGGTAAGGAATTGATTTTTCTGGTTGTCAATAGATCTGCTGGTAGCTAATTTTTGGGGATTTGTATCGGAGTTGATTAAGCTGCTTTCTGATCCAAGCATAAAACATGTGATGTGTTCTGCTCCTTTCCACTATGCGACAACAATCAGGAAGAAGCTCAATCTAGTCTGTAAATACGCCCCTTCTGTACAGGTTTGAAATTTTTTTATGAGATGAATGGTGACATTTTGAGCGAGCCACTGGTTCTTCAATCAATCAATCCTTTTGTAGAAGTTGAACGCATGAATATTGAGCTAAGTATTATGGAAGTTATCATTCATCTTTATGGATTTATGTTTGGTTGCAAAATTAAGTATACTGGTGCATGTTATATCATCTGTCATCAGATTCAGAGAAGCCACGATCATAATTTGTTTTTTTTTTTCAGTTAATTCCTCCTGAAAATGTCAGGAGGCTTTCTATCCGCCCTGCCACATTTATATTTTTGCGAATATTTGTTGAACGTTCATGTAACTGCTCAGATATTCATTTTCAGCATGCCTTTAGAAGATCAACTATATATGTTTGGAAAGAGCCAGGAAATTTTATGATAGAAAAAACAAAAGTTGATTGGAAAGTTTATTCTTTTATTTTTCATGAAATGTTGAGCTAGGCACATACCTGCATCAGCATCCAAAGTCCACCACAGGGAATGTGAAACTGCCTGTGGTGGTGGAAGAGGAGCATCTCAAGCTGATTAGTGCCTTATTTTGCTTTTTAATTTTCAGCCTGACAACCAGTCTGAGATGAATGTGAATATATATTCGTCCTATTGTATGGATTTCATAAGGAAGTTACAATAATAAAACTGGTGCATGTCAGTTTCAGTTATGAGCTCTCTCCCTCTGCCAACAGAATCCGCAACTATAATGGTTTCGCCTCCACTGGTTTCAACACACCATGCCACGCCATCAGGAGCCATCTCTGCACACTAAGCGACATTCTTGCGACCTCTTTTGCCAGGTACTGACCACTAATAAAGTATACAACTGGGTCATTTTCGAGTTCTTTTGATATGCCATATGACCGGGAGCAGAAAATTGGTGTTGATAGTTTTAGCTGTACCAATGAATTATTGGTCGTTGCATTGGATGGAATTGAGCCAAAACAGCAAATAACCTCTGTTTCTGGCCAGTGGTTTCTGGAGCCTTTATTTCTCGTCTAAAAATTGTCCGCGAGGAGCATTTTTATGTATATAAACATTTCACTTTTAAGCAAGGATCTTTTATAAACTGAACTATAAGATAAAACTTGTGTTTGAGCATTATTTATTTCAGACTAAGATATTTATTTTTTGTCGGTTGTGTTCGCAGGGGAGGAGAAGATGCCGATAATTAACTCAGAGCTGTGGCACACTTATGTCACATCCGGTTTTAAGGCTAAAACCAAGTGACTTTTTATGTGTGTTCAGGAATCAAATTTCACACATAAAGTGACTTCATTAATGATAAAAAAGAACAATGTCACGAATAAAGGGAATTAAAACGATTATAGAATTGCAGCGAAAAAAAAACTAAGCGTAGCGCAGTTTCCACAGGCAGTCGACCGGAGAGACGGCAAATCTAAACTTTCACTTTTGTGTTTTCAACGTTCTTTTAAACTTCGCTTTCTACTGAGCAACATCGATAAAGGCAAGGTTGAGTACGGTATGTATTCAGCAAGTGTGGTAAAAGATGACATGTGGTAACAAACAAGGCAAAGTCAATATAGAGTTTTTTTTGCATAAAAGCACACAATAGAGACACATTTTCTATTAAGCACTTATTTACTAAGTGAAAGACATCGCACCTATAAACCAACATGTTTACAGCCTATCCGGCTGCAGCACCAACATCAGAATCAATCAGTTTTTCACTGTGATCATCAATCAAATCATATCAAAATCCTACTAATCATGTGAGAGTCTATGCAATGCTCATGACTATGAGCACGGCTGTCATGACAGTTTTAACTCTGCAGAGGTTGTACACAATTCTTCACGAGAAATAATTTCATCCTCTGTTTTCAGTGGACTAAAGAATTTTCATTACGCCTGTGCTGGCTGAGCACTTGCACACTTCTTTTGGTGTGAGGGTAAAGAGATCACTTCAAAGCTTTTTTATGACTTTCATCAGGTTGTACGTGCCCACTAAAGTTTCACCCGTCGGGCATTAACTGAAAACCCGAGAGGCCTTTTTTTTGTGTCGAATGGTTTTCGGGAGTAACCCTCTCTTCCTCACACATCTCTCTTCAGGCGGATTCAAGCTCGCTTTCCTCGCTCTACAGCTTAGCACGCATAGAACTGGTTTTTATCACTTATTACGTCAGGTCGCGCCCATTCTTGGCATCGTGGCTGTACGGGAACACATAGGTGGTCGCTCTACGAACCGGTCCTTAGATTTAAAAAAATAACATACCAAGGAACAGTGCCGGTAACTTCGCACACAGCTCTACACCAACCATATCTTTCAAATCAATAATCTCCAAGTTACTATTAAATCACCTGTTAATCCTAGTAAAGTAAGTATGACAATAGTTCAAGTTAATATCACTCATCTCGACAATAGCAAGCTAAGCATATAATCTACTCAACAAAAAAGTAAACTAAGGCGACAAGGCATAATAAGAAAACTAGTTGAATTCCTAATAGTAGGTGCGCATTCAATTTGACACGAGCATGCAATCTATAAGATAGAATTTTTATAAAATAGTCACAAGATGGTCAAGGACATTTGCCTTTGTAATTGTGTTGCTGCTCAATAATCTTAGAGTTCTGATTCTTAAAGTCCTCGCAAGCGGATCCGAAGCGTATTCGTTTAAGCATGCAACAACCGACAACCAAACAATCAAGCAACCAAAACTAAGAATCATATGCAACATTGAAAGGTTATTATGGAGTGATAACAAGGTTGAAAGACTCACAAATGATTATACTACAACAGGGAAACTTCAAGGTATTAGAAGATAACAAGTGATGAACGGAGGCAACACGTCTGGTTGCTCACACACAGCATTGCAAAGACATGCGCGCTCCCGATGATTGACTGCAAGATTCAAGAAAGTGTTTGAACAGAAACATGTGAAATTTTCTGAAACACGATGGAGACATGATAACTTGAACTAGATTTAACTTGAAAAGCAGATCCATGAATTGGATTTGGTATTTGTTCTGCAGCGGTAGTCGATGAGAAAATCACGTTCCTGGTGGAACTGTGAGGAATCTTGGCAAATCTTTTGGGGTTGAAAAGGAGACTTTCTGAAACACAATATGGTATAAGAGTTTCATCAAAGGGATGGCCGAAATTGAGAAAAACAAGGAAGAGATTATCGATCCACGCGCTAAACAGATCTAGATCAGGGAGCAGCAGTCATTGCGATGTAGATTTCGAAAGCTACCAAACTCCAATGGTTATGATTTTTAGATATGTTGTAGAGGACATCAAGGTGCACCTGCTGACAAAATTTGGTGCAATTTGGTTGGGTAGATCTCCAAGAACGTCGATCAAAATCAGAGCCCGGGTGACTGGTCACGATCTGCTGGGAAGAGAGAAATATAGAGGGGGGGTTGGAGGAGGACGTGGGGAGTTGAGGGGATGGAGGGGAATATAAAGGGAAAGAGATATTTTAGGAGTTTGTTGAGTATTTGTTTTGTTATTGGAAACTTATGGATTAATTTGGGGCGTCGGATCTAGATCGGATAGATTGTATTGAAAGAAACACGTGGATTAGCTGACCTTTGGATTTGAATCGGATAGACGAGGATAATTGGGTGACGTGGCATAGATCTAGGCCTTTGATTCTAAGGTTAATTAGGTGAGCTCGGTCTCCGGTGCTCCAGTGGCGAGTTCTCGACGGAAATAAGGGGAAATAGAGAGGACAAGGTGAGGATTCTCACCACGGGCTTGAGCGAGGTCGGGGGACACAGAAGATGGGGACGCAACGGCGACGTGCTGGTGGCGATCTTCGGCGGTGGCGAGGGCGATGTCCCAGAATCGGTTGGGGGTGGAAATCGGCCGGGTAGGGGCGGCAGGGAGTAGGGAAGGCCGACACGAGGTCGGTGGTGGCCGGAGCGGTTCCAAGGGGCGGCGTGACAGGCGGCAAGGGTTTCGGGCTTTGTCGAGGAGAGAGAGGGCCGAGCGGCGCGGTTTCGTGAGGGATTTATAGGGGATATAGATGCGGTCAACTCGAAGAAGTCGTGGCACGCGATTAGGGAAAGAATTCTATGGAGATTGGAAAAAAAAATTGGAGCGGCGCGCGTGGTTGTTGAGGAGGCGGCCGGAGAAAGGGGATGACAAACGGGGCCGGGCTGTCAGTCAGAGCGAGGGAGGGAGAAGGGGGTCATACTTGAGCTTGGCTGCGGTGGGCTAGGTGGTCCGCGGGGATTTTTTTTTCTTTTCTTTTTCTTATTTCCTTTCTACTCTTTTTCTTATTCACTTTTAATACTTTATTATTATTATAATTAGATTATTTGAAAATGAGAGGATTAATTTGAAATATTTTGGGATAAATGCATTTCACTTTATTTGAACCATTTCAAATAAAAACATATTTTAAGACATCTGTTTCTAGAATCCAAAATTCGAGAAAACCTCTTTTCTTTCCTTATGTTTATTTCATTAATTATAATTTATTTTATCCAATTATTTTATTTTGAAACAATAGAAAAATATATTTGAAAGTATTTGAGATAAATTAATTTCAAATGTTCATTGAAACCTTTTCAAATAAAAAAAATTATAATAAAAATCATACTTTCAAGATATCTTTTCGAAAATTAAAATTGTGAGAAAGCACCCTTTTTTTAAATCAAATAAAACTTGCTTCTAAATACAAAAAAATCATTTTACAAGATTATTTCCAAAACATTGAAATAATTTGAAATAGATTCATTTTACTTTATTTGAAAGTTTCCAACTAGAATCAAAGTTCACAATAAAATTATGTTTTAAAGACATATTTTCAAAAATCAAATTTAGGGAAAACACCTCTTTATTATTTTTTTATCAAATAAGATTGGTTTTAAGATAAATACAAAATCATTTTATTAAAGTAAGATAACATTAGACAAAAACATTTAAAACTTTATTTTCAAGGAAATTTTGAATACTTTTAAAATTGAGAACAAACCAATAATAATTAAAATTATTTAAATAATTGAAAATTTTACTTTATTTTGGTGAAGAAAAATTCACATCTCCGAATTTGGGAAATTTGGGGTGTGACAACCTATGAGGGGCCGCTTGTATCGCTCTCCAGGCCACAACGAATAGGTGAAAATTTCCCTCTGGTGGAGTTTTTCAGTGCCAATACTGATTGATATGCCTCTTCTACTGTGCTCACGTTATTGATGGAGAACAATGAACC
>BCLG01002199.1:34211-68486 GCA_001602295.1 Zoysia matrella
CCCCCCCCCCCCCCCCCCCCCCCCACTTCTTATTGTTGATTGTTGAATACTGGTTTCTGCCATTCAGCTCACCCTTTCTTCTTGCGGGGTTTTCCATAATCTAATTCATTAGGTTTCACAGTTGACAAAAGCATAATATAGGATGTTAAGATGTGGCTTTGTTTTTTCTGTATTGGTTTTTGTTGAGTGGAGGTGAAATTTGGGTTTATGTGATGTTTCTGTGCTTCTTAGGTTTCAAAACAGATATTCTTTGGGATAATTTGTTTGTTGGTGTGGTAGTTGCGATTTTAGGCTTATAGCCAAAGTAGTTGGGAGTAATGAGCCTACCTGATCTTTTCATGAGCTTCTGCTGTGCTGCACCGTTCCATTACTTGATGTTTAGTGGATGAAACAATCATGAACGGGGGAATCAGAAAAATTGTTGCCACTTGTGTGGTTTGGCACCGTAGTAGCTTCTTATGTGCAAATTTCAACTACCCCCTTTTTCTGCTCGGTAATTGCTGTTGCGATCAATTCATTTTTTCCGTGCGTTGGAACTTTTAGAGCAAATTCCACAAAGCACTAGGTATTAGAAATATATTCTCACTTTCCACTAGGTTTTAGAACTCTTGGCATGAAACACCGTGTTTTGGCTCAATTTTTATCACTTTGCACCACATTCTAGCCTTCTCTAACCTTAGTCCCAGTTGTCAGACCCACAAATGCTTAGGATGAGCCATATAAAATAATAAGATAACAATTCTAACATGACAATATTTTCACATGATTAGAGTGCATAATTTCCACAACAAAAGCTTACCCAACTTTAATCTATCTATGCAAGCAAGTATCACTCTACTATATACAAAGCACAATCAAATGAGCCCTGAATAGATTTTATTTTTAGTTTAGACAACTCAAAATTAATTTACTTATCTTGAAGAAACAATTTACCTGTATTGAAAAATGATACTTGAAAATGACGTGCCATTGCAAATTTTGAGTTGTGACATAAAAATGAAGTAAATCTACTTATCTTGAAGAAAATTTACTTGACTTCATGAAGAATATAAATTTTTTTAACATGACAATATTTAATTTTGAATTTACTAACCTGAAATATTCTACTCATTGCTAATTGATAATGCTATGTATATAACTAATTAAAGTTGGGTAAGCTTTCTTGTAGAGATTAGACACTGTAATCATGTGAAAATAGTCATGTTAGAAATTGTTAGATTATTATTTTATATAGCTCATCCCAAGCATATGTGAGTATGACAATTGGGACTAATGCTATAGAAGGCTAGAATGTGGTGCAAAGTGATAAAAATTGAGCTAAAACATGGTGTTTCATGCAAAGTGTTCTAAATCAGAGCGCAGAGTGAGAATATAGGCACAATACCTAGTGCTCTGTGGAATTTGCTCACTTTTAACTTTAATAATTACCTCCTATTCTCATCGGGCTTCAAGATCTATAATCTATCTTGATTACCTACAGGAAATTAATGTGCATAGCGTTCAGATAAACTTCGCTAACGAGATCTATATCTAAATGTTTGAGATTTTGAAATATTAAAATTCAAAATTTTAAATTTTAAAATTTAGATAAAATCTCTTAATCCAAATGGCAGAGATTTTATAATTTTAAAATTCGGATTCAAAATCTCAGAATCCATAATTCTAAAATTTGGATTAAACGAGGCCCTGATCCATTCTACTGTGTCTGGCGCGAGTTGGAAAGGGTCTTCTAAAAGTGACGTTCTATCCTGAACCAAGACGAGAAAGCATCCTACTTTCAGGCAAGAAAACGATTGCAAATGCAGCATTACGGCAGCCTAAACTTTTATTTTGAGCGTTATTTTAGGCTAACTACTATATGGAACACGCGATTTCCAGCCAGCCGCTAGCAGCAAACTCCATGGTGCTGCCAGAGAAGATGCGTACTGTTACCTAGACACACGAAAGCTACTTGTTGAACACCAGCTAACACGCTAGGCTAGTACGTTTTACGTACATGTACTACGAAGTAGCCGTATGCATCATCGTGATTCCAAAAAAATCTCAACAACCAGCAAGCAAGCACACAGCACACTCCAAAGAATCGAGACCGTGTCAGCAGAGAGAATCCCGGCAGCCGCGCCGGCGCGCCGTCCGAGATATTTCTCACCAGGCGTCGACCGGAGCAGCGCCCCAGCCCACGTGGAAAAGCGGCGCCACGGCGGACTGATAAAAGCCTGCCCCCTCTCGTGCTTGTCCTTCCACTTCTCTCTTCTGCTCTCTGCCTGCCCACCGCTTCCCCTTCCGTTCCGTTCCGTCGGTCGGAGGAGGCCACGCCTCGGAGGACGACAGGAGCCAGGGTTCGCTCGCGAATACCTGTTCCACAGTTCCACTGTCGTCGATACGGTATGGGTCTTCTTCCTTTGGCTCCTGACCTACTGCGCTTTTGCGCTCGCGGGGAGTGGAATTTGATGTGGTGCTGACGCATTTTCAGGTGGCGGTTTGTCTTGGGGAGACAAGAACGGCGGACCGGAGATGATGGAGGAGGGGCCGGCCGATCTGCTGGAGCTCGTGCGCCTGCCGGTAACGGCTCCTGTTGTGCCTTTTTTTTTTGTCATGCCGACGGAGTTGTTTGAATGTGGTGCCATTGTGGCGCCGAATTTAGTTGATCCGTAGATGTTAGATAGGTTCTGGTGATCTGAAAGTCGTGGAAACATTGAGCTCCAGAGGGACGCTGGAGATGTAATTTTGAGTGCTGATCGGTTTGGCAGGACTTGGTTGTTTACTTCCTGCGGCAGGGAATGGCGAGAGGTAGACTGACGAGAATGTATCAAGGGGATACAGGGTAGGTTTGCACGTGACTCAAGAGGTCAACGGTTGAACATGTACTGTAGAAAAATATGATAATCGAGATATTTTTAGTGCTAGATATTTTTTGCCTTTTGGGTCTCTTAAGATAGCGTGTTTATTTGGTGGAATAACTAGCTGTTCCGTTAATCTGTATTCTTACATATTGTCTGGATTAAGTTTCCCGGGTACATTCACCAAGATTTTGAAGATGGTTTTGAGAAAGTGGACTAAATTAGAGATGTGAAGCTGTCAAATATTGTCTACGTCATGTGTGTCAGTGTGGTGCTTGAGCTGTTTTTGCCATCTGAAGCCAGTTTTCTTGACAAATGTATTCTACAACTTGAAATAAGTTAAATTTAATCTGAATGATCTGTTGTTTACTCATCTCTAGAGGTAGAAAACCAAATTTGTGGCCTAGATTTCAGACTTGAGTATGTAATACTAGAGCATGTTGTGGTGTAGTATCTTGACATTCCAGTTGACTGTTCCCATTTGCTGGAAGGGAACTAGGAACATTGTAATTTTGAGGAACCAAGTAGACACGAGAAAAGGGGAGATTCAGATTCAGAGTCTCAGGTGTCAATACTTGTCATTCATGCACTAGTATATTCGTTTTGCTGTGGTGTGATAATGCTATTTGAATACGATTTTTCGCTGCAGTGATTGATGTTTTCAAACCTGTCTAGTTATGTCAATGTGACAATGCCAGAGCAGTATTCCTAAATTTCTGTTATGGACTTGTTCTGCCATATCTGGACCACCAATACTTTTACTAGTAGTGTTTAAATGGAGGGCCTCTCATGAAGCTCTTTCCTTCCTTTCACAGGATGTTCTGGTTGTATGCTCATCTACTGGATGGACAGATGAAAAGCACTTGCTGTATCTTAGATTACTGGAAGAATCCTTTATCAGAAAGTTACATGCTGGTGACTGCCAATACAAGGGACTGTTCAATTGCTCTTCAAGGTCGGGCATGCATGTAGAGTCCTCTAAGCAAATTGTGAAATACGAATATGCTGATCAGGTATAGGCAAAGGCTTATCTCGTTCAAGAGCTGACACGAAAATCGAAGAATACAGTGGTAACGCATCAAACTGATATTTTTGTTTAAAATGTTACAGGGAGGTCTGGAGATAACTGAGGGTGAGCAAGCCAAAGCCTCTATGAAGGCTGAGCATGTGGAATCAGCCTCATGTTCTGGAAGCCAGAAAGATGAACAAGTCTGTCCCATGGATGATAATGCATCAACAAGTGAGCCGGTGGAAGAGGCAAGACTTCAAATAAGGCAAACAAACTTGGGACATTCTTCTAAGTGCTATTCTGGCAAGCATAGACATTCCCCTTCTAGGAGCGCAGGTAGTTGGCATCTCTGGGTGTCCCTTTTTGAAAATTTTGCTAAACCGAGCAGTAATCTGTTTGCGAAAATCTGGGTTTAACTGAAGAAGTCTTGTCTTCTTGTCTAACTTAGTTCCATAAAAAAGAATGAGCCATGAAATTCACTGCATAACACGGGAAGATTCATGTTGATCCATCGTAGTGGTTTTTTACATTTGGTTTTTTTAAGTTAAGCTTTTTATCACTAGATTATGAGTACGTAATATTAAGAAGTTAGCCAGCATTATTTACTGAGTGACATGGCCAGATTTTTACAAGAGAACTCGTGCATTTACTCAGAGGGGTCAGATCAGAATTTTGCTGAGGAGGCTAAAGGGATTGGAGAATCAGGAGGATTCAACGAAAAGCGACTGAAGCCTGCTGATGCTAAGAAGAATAATCAAGTCGAGGAACCTGTCTGTACTATTAGTCGCCTCTTATCACTGTTTCACTGTTTTTTATGACTGGCATTCTTGCTTGTTAACCTCTCATGGTTTGCAGGTTGTTCCTTTCATGAAGGAGCAAGCAGTCTGCCCTAATGGGGACAAAGATGAAGATAAGTGCAACGGCTCCTCGATGCTGCCTGCTGGATTACTAGATTCAGAAGCTGGGTCTCCCCCGTGCAAACATCATGGACCAACAGGATGATTCAATGTACATAAAGTGTCCTCGGGAGCTGAATAACATATTCACTTAGTAGTAACTAAATCAGCACGAGCTCGTTCAGAAGGAAACTCAGTCCAAGTTGGTCAGATAAATAGCTTACCCCTGATACTGGTTTATTCGGACAGTCATTTACTAGTTCTTTAGATATGCCCCGATGCATCATCGGCAGGCTGTGTTTGAAGGTTATGTTGTGTTTCTAAAAAAATGCTTCTGATACAAGAACACTATTGCCTGTGTTTTGTATTGTTTTTGCTGTTATAGGCATGCAAATATAGTGCTTCTATATCAACACGTCCGTTCATCTTCTGCTGCTACATTTGTCACGATGCTGGAGTGGAATTCTGATGGCTGTTGCTGGAGAATATAATTTGTACATTTATCCCTTCTTGGCGGAGGCGTTTAGTACGAAGCCGATTTCTCAAGAAATTTATAGAAATTAAGTTTATTAAATCCAAATGCAAAAGGTTAGCATGCACTGAATTTTCAGACGCCGTTGAATGGGCCTTTTTTTTTTTACTCGGGTTTGAACAGGCCTTTCGTGATGGATGAGATCACACGAGATTTACATGAGAACATTCTTTGACGTATGCTCTTTGCGAATGATATGGTGCTAGTGGATGAAAGCAGATAGCGGTGAATCAGAAGTTAGAATTACGGAGATATGCTTTGGAGTCAAAGGGTTTTAGACTTAGTAGATCTAAAACAGAGTATATGAAGTGTGATTTTAGTGCTATCGCAGTCGAGAAGGAAGATGTTAGACTTGATGGCCAGGTCGTACTCAAAAAGTATATTTTTTATTATTTGGGTTCAATGTTGCAAAAAGATGAGGATATTGATGAGGATGTAAGTCATAGAATTAAAGCCAGATAGTTGAAGTGGCGTCAAGTTATGTGATAGTAAGGTGTCTCAAAAACTCAAGGATAAATTTTATAGGACTGCAATTTATTTTGTCATGTTTTATAGAGCAGAGTGTTGGTCTACGAAAAGACGACACGTCCAACAGCTATACGTAGTCGAAATGCGTACGTTGAGATGGATGTGTGGTCACACGAGGAGAGATCGTGTTCAAAATGATGATATATGAGAGAGATTAGGAGTGGCATCAGTTGAGGAGAAATTTATGCAACATCGTTTGAGGTGATTTAGACATATTCAACGAAGACCACAGGGAGCATCGGTTCGTAGCGGAATGGTAAATCGGTCAAATAGTGTGAAGAGAGGCAGAGATAAAACAAATTTGACTTGAAAAGAGTCTGCGAAGAGAGATCTGAAGGATTGAGATATTGTCAAAGAGTTAGCTTTGTGTAAGAGTTCGTAGAGATTAACAATTTATGTGTTGATTATCGTTTATTGTTCTTTTTTAATCGCCTCTTAAAGTTTTATCTCTAGTTTAACTTAACTTATTTGGGAATAAAAATTTTGTTATTACTGTTGTTGTTGTTGTTGTTGTTGTTGTTGTTGTTGTGATGGGCTTGAACAAGGCCCTCACCCCACCGATCTAGTTAAACCACACGATACGGCTTTAGCTGCGTTTGCTCGGTTGCCTCAACCGTGTTGATCCAATCCCAGTCCACTCCCACGCGCTGCCGTTGAGTCTACTCCCCGCAGCGTGATCCCCGGCGACTGAAGAGGAGGTGCTCCCCCTGCCCAGCACGCGCTCGTCTCCGCGGCTCGGATCTCGCCACCATGGTACGAAACCTGGCTTCTTCCATCTCTTTCTGTTCCCTCGACCCGCATTTTCTTCTGACCTAACCCGAGGTCCAAGTTCTTCCGTTTTTTCCCCTCCGCGTAATTCTTCCGACCTCGATTGCTCTGCTCTGGGAGTAATGGAAGAGATTGAGGGGAAGGTAAATTCGTGGAGCTCTCCGTAGCTGGTGGATTCGCGATTGGGGCTGTGAATTGCTGGGAAATTCCTGATTTTTGCGGCGAATGGGCGTCTTGGCTAGATCTAGTCCGTAGTGATCTCGGTTGTTAGTAATTGGGCGGTGCAAATCCGTGGAATTCCTTGGTGTGTTTTTTTTTCTTCTTCTGTCCGTGGAGAGAATTTCAGCGGAATAGTATAAATGGGTCTTGTTTGACATGGGAAACCACGTAGTTGAAGGTTGCGCATGGACGATTATGATTCAATTTGTGTACTACAATGATTCTCTTCAGTGACACTGTTCAGTGATGACCTGATTGGCTTGTGATATGTGGATGTTTGTAGTCTTCCGCCCCGGGACAGACAAGGAGAGAGAGGCCTAGGACTCGTCCTCATGGCTTGACAAAGCAGAAGAGGCAGGAGATAAAGGAAGCGTTTGATCTCTTTGATACGGATGGCTCTGGTACTGAGAATTTACTTTTGTTTGCTGTTTGCACGTTCACTTTTTCTGTTAGTGTATTGCTGTGCTCCCTGACATTGAAATCTTAATCGTGCTCATTTCTCAGGAACCATTGATGCGAAAGAGCTGAATGTTGCCATGAGGTAAGACTGTTACATCTATTGTTGCCTTGTCATGTAATCCGATGCCATGTCTCTTGAAGCTATTGATTTTGTTTACAGAGCCTTGGGATTTGAGATGACAGAAGAGGTATAAATATTCCACCCTTTAAGGAAAATTATTTGTTTTAGAGTGCTTTCCATCCATAAGAATTGAACTGCAGTTATATGGCATAGCTGTACTATTCTGGCCGTGCTAGTTGAATAGAAATGCAGCCTTGCTCGAATAATTCTAGATCGAGGATGTAGTTTCAGTAATTCATGTTCTTTTGAGGAAAATTTTCAAACTGACACTTAAATTTTCTTCTGGATAATGCAGCAAATCAACCAAATGATTGCTGATGTAGACAAAGATGGCAGCGGAGCTATAGATTACGAGGAGTTTGAGCACATGATGACTGCTAAAATTGGAGAGAGGGATTCTAAAGAGGAGCTATCAAAAGCATTTCGTATTATTGACCAAGATAAAAATGTAAGAAATTATCACTCGTATTGATCCTTCAACACAATTTTTCTTGTGTTCTTGCACTGAAAGTAATATCTGCCAGCAAACTTTCAAATAGGGTAGCCTCATATTAGACAATGACTAAATGAACTTTTGCCTTCGTAGATAATCAACCATGTGTTATTTTCCTCAGTCTTCAGATTCTCTCATAACATTGTCCTTTCTTTTTTTCGCACATGTTGTGAGTGTGAAACATTTGTTGATCACCTCTAAAGCTTGGAGTTCACTGGAAATAAAACAAAATGCTTCCATACAAAGAAAATGTTATTGTGATGATTTAAGTATGTTGTGTGATCCATGCAGGGGAAGATTTCAGATGTTGACATTCAGCGAATCGCGAAAGAATTAGGTGAAAACTTGACTCTCCAAGAGATTCAAGAGATGGTCCAAGAGGCAGATAGAGATGGTGAGCTGTTTTACCGTCATCTTTCTATATTGGGGAAACTTATCTTTTAAGGGATTCATGCCTTTCTGTAGTGTTTTCCCAACTGAAGGAATATTTGAATTAACTGGATTAATGTTTCGTCGCAGGCGATGGTGAGATAAATTTCGACGAGTTTACCAGGATGATGAGGAGGACCAGCTATGGTTACTAGGAAGGAGGATCGCCCCCGCAAGTGCTCTATGTTATGCAGTTGTTTTATAACCACCGTCTCTGCTTGTGCTTACTGACTGTTGTAGTTACTCTGAACAATACTGGTGTGCTTTACCTACCTAAGCATTGTGACATATTTATGCTCTTGCGATATCCCACAGCTGTGTTAAAGGAGCTTTGCATGCTTTGTTAGTCAGTCGATGTAGCTTATGTGGGTGTATGCTGAAATGTTGCGTCAGAGATCACCGTGCAGTCGGTCAAACCTTTGGCAAGTAGGGTCTGGTGACCAACATCCAACTCCCTGGTGTACATATATCCTGAGAATCTCCGGTTACTCGGTACAACGTATTTGATGAGTTGCCGGTATTTGTCCCCTGCCGATTCATTCGCACAAATACACATAAAAAATTGAACAGAAGTCTAGGGGCCGATGACTGAAACAGCGGCGGAGGTGTATCTGATAACTGTTAAATCTGACACATCAATAGTTTAAATTTATTTCGACTCAGTGGGTGTTGTTTGCTAGGAGGTTTATTTATGATAAGACCCAGCCCCGACGTGACGATCCGGATCGCCAATGAGCTCCCGTTTCATGCGGGAGCCGTGAACCATCCATCTCTCGGCGTCCCTGGCAGCTGCAGGCACCGGAAACGGCAGGCCGCTCCTATCCTCTCCTCGGCTGCCGTCCACAACAAACAATCCAAAGGTAACGCAATCCCGCACGGAGGCTACAGTCGCTCCGTCCATTTCTGCGACGACCCCACGAGGATTCCTGACGCAAAAATCGCCGCTGCGGTTGTGGAAAGCTGAACCCCGCTTCCAGACTCTGAAAAGGCCCCCGGCGGTCGGCGCCCGCGCGCAGGGACGCGGGGGACCCGTGGCCCGGCGCGTCGACACCATCCCCAGAGACATATCCGTTGGTCGTTCCGCGGCGCGTCAGTTTCCGCGCGCGTCCCCGTCCGCGCAATTATTTCGCGTGTCCTGCTGCGCCTACGGGTTCCATCAGGTCGTCGACTCGTCGCCGGTGGCCCTGTGGACGGGAACTCGCAGCTTATACTCTGATTGAGGTCATGGAGCGCCATGGCGATCCTGATCCATCCGGTCATAACTCCTACATTCTCTCGTACGCGGCACATTGGGTGAGCACCTTTACGGTCTCACGTGCCGTATTATCTAGCACACCTCTCCCAGTTAAAGCAAAAGGCGGTACAGTATTCTTCACTTGCACAGAACACGCAGCAGGGAACCTGCAACACAAGAATACGGATAGGTACCCGGAGCACGAGGACACGGCGGAGAAGGAAGATGGCCTTGCGTACGAAGCGCCACCACCAAAAGTCCACCGGGCTCCACGCCCCGAAACGTCTCGCTCTCGCTGCCGTCCGTTGCGCTCGGCCTTAGCGGGAACCGACGGCCGCGGAAGCGGATGCGCGTGTTCTGTACCGGGGGCGGGGACGCGGGGTAGCTCGCCGACTCACCGGCATCGCGGTGGCCGAAAGGTCCTGGCCTCGTGGACGGAATCTTGTGCTTTCCTTCTCGCGCTCCAAATCAGCTCAGCCCTCCGCTTTGGGGAGGCTTGATTATTTGATTAGTGGAGGCATCGTGACATGGCTGTGGAATCAATCTAACTAATCACTTTTGCGACGTCTCGGTTGCATGATCGACGATCGATGTTTTTCCACTCCACACCTTGCCCTTTTTGGTATTTTGAACGTGCGCCTCTAGTTCAACGCAAGTGCACTCGCAGAGGAATACCTTTGTAGAATTTCAACAGAGATGGAGCGCGTTTCTCCAAAACGAGTCCAAAGCCCCTCTCTCTCCCACTCATCAAAAATGTCAGCGACCGACCAGTGGACTTGCTCGCGAGCCAGACAAACCGAAGAAGAGCAGGCGTACACACACGTACACCCCGGCCTCGCCTCAGAATCAATAAACTGAGTCAGGGCCAGAGAGAATCGGGAGCACCAAGCGCGGAGATCCAAATCGGCGCGGAAGGAGGCCTGGCCTCGCTCGCTTCGGACGCAAGGAAATCCTCCGCGCGATCGAGTGAGTTTTCACCTCCCTGCTTCCTTCTTTCTGTTCGAGTGAAATCCGCGGGTTGATTTCGCGGTGCCTTTTCTGGGTTCGCTGTGCGCAGGTGTTGGCTGTTCTGGGTTGTAGTTCTTCCTTGGTTTCTCCTGTTGGGTGAACAGGTTGGAAATTCGTTGTGTTTTACTTCGTCTTTCGTTTTGGTTCAGGTAGTCTCACTCTGTAGCCTGTAGGCGAGATTCTCTGTTTTCTGTTTGAAACAGAGGTAGTTGTAAAGGATAGACCTTTCTTGTCGGCTAAGAAAGGCACAATTTGTTTTCGGTTTTCTTATAGTTCAGTTTATGGATTGGAGGATTCCATGTACTGTAGAATCCATGTAACCTGTCGAGTGTTTTTTCTCTCTCATGGAAGAGGATGAGATCATGAGAAGCTCTGAACTTTATTTGGGTTAACCAGCTCAGTAAACGTGTTAAATGTTTCTCTTTTCCTCGATAGAAAAACTGTGGTCCTCGGTAATTTTGTACTTTGCGTAGATACGGGTTTATAATATTTTACGAGTTAGATCTTTCGAAAAAAAAATATTTTACGAGTTACAGTTTAGTTGTGGACCGGTAAGGATGAGCGAATCATGATGGAAGACACAGTATACAACTAACTCAGGTTCAGTCCAGATAGAATTTTGCATGGTTCAGTTTATGTGAGGACTTGGGACGTAATTGGTGGCAAAACAACGATGTTGCTGGGTCACCTGGCCTTTGCTTTTAGCCTTTTAGGAGTTAGGAAAACTGTTAGGTTTTGTCTAAAGGTCATTTGCTTTTGCTCATTGGAAAAAGATGGATTTGGTAATGCATGTGGGGTGCAATAGTAGCTAAATAATTGCAGACATAAAGTAGTTTCAATGTCAGCTGGGCCAATGGTTTGTCCATGTCAAGGCTTCACTGAAGTTCTCTTGTGCTGGCTGATGTGGCACTACATGTCCAGTTTGAACTAGTAATTTTTAATGTACTAGCAAGCACACTTCTGTTGTTTTACATGCCACGGTGACACTGATAGAACTGGCTCTGTGAAATAAAAATGTAGCTTATGTTGACGGCTTCCTGAATTTTTTATCTTAAACAACTTGAAAGCAGCGCTACTCATGATAGGAACATGCCATGCAAACTACATTCTATACTATCTTTCAATGCTTTGATCTGTGTATCCTCGTTCCTTCCTGATAGCCATTTTATTTGCAAAATAATGTGTAGGAGAAAGCCAGTTGCTATTAAAGAAGACTAAGTCATGGAGTCGACATCGAAAGATTCTTCTGCAACTGCATCGTCGTCTACAACAGGAAGTTCAGAAATTTCGACAGATTTGCCGACTTTTCCTTCAACCAAGGAACCTTCTGACAATTGTGATCACAAGGAACCAAGTGTACATGAAGTTAAGTCAGACTTAACATCAATTCAGAACTCGAAACCACATACAAGTCCTGATGATAGTTGTGATCCGTCTCTACATGTTCCAGAAATGCCATTTTCTGATTTAACAGAGCACCATGTTGAATCAAACGCCCCTTCAGATACAGGTCCTGAAATACTCTCTAGTTCAAGCCCAAATGAAATGAGCACAAACTCAACAAATGGTATGAGAAATCATCCTTCTTCAGGAGATGCAAATGCAGTGAACAATATGTCTAAAAATCGTAGAAGGACAGAAGATTCAGAAACAAAACCTGAAAGTCCTTACAGAGGCCTTATTGACACTGCTGCACCTTTTGAGTCTGTTAGAGAGGCTGTCACCAAATTTGGAGGAATTGTTGATTGGAGAGCTCACAAAGCTCAGATGATCGAGGTAAGTCCCATTACGCTGCATTCCATCACAGAGTTCTAATTAATAAGGAACTACGTAAAATTTTCTTTTGCTTAATCAGACATTATTGATATAATAGAATACTCAGGAAGGACTTTCCTTGCATGCAGAGACGTGAGGTCATACAATTTGAACTGGAAAAGCTTCAGAAAGAAATTCCACGGTGCAAGGAGGAGCTAGAAGCAGCTGAGATTGCTAAATCACATGTTGTTGATGAACTAGAGAGCACGAAGAGACTCATTGAAGAGCTAAAGCATCAGCTGGAGAAAGCACAGACTGAAGAAGCTCAGGCAAAGCAGGATTCCATGCTTGCACAACTCAGAGCACAAGAAATTGAGCACGGAATAGCGGATGAAACGAGTGCGATAGCTAGGATGCAAATGGAAGTCGCCAAAGAAAGACATGCAAAGGCTATTTCTGAACTTGAATCAGTAAAAGAGGAGCTGAGATCATTACATGAACAGTATGAAATCCTAATCGATGAAAGAGACACAGCAATCAAAAGAGCGGAAGAAGTCGTATCTGCAGGTAAGGAGATTGAGAAGCGGGTGGAAGAATTAACTTTAGAACTGATAGCGTCTAAAGGGTCTCTTGAGTTGGCACATACTGCACATCATGAAGCAGAAGAACGTAGGATTGGTGCAGCAATGATGAAAGAGCAAGATCATCTTAATTGGGAGAAAAAGCTGCATCAGGCACAAGAGGAGCTGCAACAGTTAAACAGTAAGGTTCTGTCCAGAAATGACATGAAGATGAATATAGATGCAAATCTGCGAAAGCTGCTTAGCCTCAATTCTGAGCTGGCAACTTATATGGAAAATAAACTGATTGAAGAGGCTAGAATTTTCAAGGAACATGAACCTGAGGATGCTAAGCAAATCAGCAATTCGATTCAGGAAACTCTAGCTTTGAAACAGAAAGAGCTTCAGGAGGTTAAGGGAAACATTGAAAAAGCAAAGACCGAGGTCAACTTGTTAAGATTTGCTGCTGCAACACTTGGATCAGAATTGGAAAATGAAAAGGCTTCACTTGACACACTGCAGGAGAGGAAAGCTATGGCATCTGTTGCTGTTTCTTCATTGGAATCTGAGCTCAACCGGACGAAACAAGAGATAGAATGTGTTAGGTCCAAAGAAGCAGATGCGCAAGAAAACATGGTGGAGCTTCCAAAGGTGTTACATCAAGCAACTCAGGAGGCTGAAGACACCAAGGTGGCAGCTCACTCAGCTCAAGAGGAACTGATGAAAGCTAAGGAAGAACTTGAGAAGATCAAGGCTGCAGAAACAACAATAGAGGTCAGGTTGTGCGCTGTTATAAAAGAAATTGAAGCATCCAAAGCATCAGAGAGGTTGGCACTTTCGGCAGTTCAAGCATTGCTAGAAAGCAAGGAGGCAAGAGATGTCGAGAATTCCCCGAGAAGAGTGACACTTCCTTTGAGTGAATATTATGAACTTAGCAAGAAAGCACATGAAGCTGAAGAACTGGCAAACGAGAAGGTGGCTGAAGCATTGGCACAGGTGCTATCGGCTAGGGAGTCTGAAGCAAGGAGCTTAGAGAGACTACATGAAACATATGAAGAAATGGATGAAAAAAAGGAAGCCAATGAATTTGCAATGGAGAGGGCCAAGAAAGCAAACGAAGGGAAACTAGCTGCCGAGCAGGAGCTGCGCAAATGGAGGGCTGATCATGAACAGCGCCGCCGAGCTTATGAAGCGGCTAAACGAGCAGTTAATCCTTTGAGTGGTCCGTTTAGGGTATTCGTTGAACAGCACAACGATCAGGATGAATCCAAGTTGCAGATGTCAGAAAGTAGTTACGACGGCTTTGCTCCAAATCGGAAGTTGCAGAGGAAAAAATCATTGTTCCCTCTCATGGGTTCAGTTCTATCTAGAAAGACTCGGGCACAGACGTAAGATAACAAGGCAATACTAGAACTTTTCAACCCAATTTGTACATCGGTGTAATAAGTTGATTTTTTATTGTTTGGAGAGATGTTTTGTCTTTTATTGCTACTTGGTATCTGGTGTACAGACTTGTTGGTATAAACACCGGAGGGTATATTGTAGTGTCAGTGTATCTATATCGATTATCGGCAGCCAACTCGGTTTTGTGAGGAAAATATTCACGGCAAGTTGTAACTCTGTTCCGCTTAGTTCCGCCCGAAGCTTGGATTCTTCGAGGGAACAAATAACTGCATTTGTTGTGTGATTAGTTCCTCACTACAAATACTCTGTCTCAAATAGTATCACTTAAAAGGCCTTGAAACACTTGCTTTCTTAGAAAATGCCCAATATTGGAGCAACAAAACAGTTGAATACCAGTCGATTTTCATAGTTTTTGATGAAAGCGGTGTGATGCGGTTTTGTTGGATGACTAGTTTTTGTTTTAAAAGTTTCAAAAAATTAAAAAAACAATCTGAAAATTTAAAAACTGGTTAAACTAATCGGTAAACAGGTCAAACTGACAAAAAAAATAGGCAAATAGATTTATTTCAAATTAAAAATTTTAAAAAAGAAACCACTCGATAAACTAAAAAAAAGTTTTCAATTAAAAATTAATTTTTGCATTTGTAGTAGTTTGTCTGGTCTACCGTAATACTAGTTTTCATGAAAACTTATCAAATCGGTACCGGTTCTGTCGGCTCAAAAGATAAAGAACAATTTGGGAGCAAGCACCTGGCTATGAGTGCTCATCACTGTTTTGGACATATATGAGCCGACAGAAGTATACTCTCTCTGTTTTTTTAATTTTAGCGTCGTTGATTTCAAACATCAATTTTGATCATTCATCTTATTAAAAAATTAATTTAAATATTTAAAATTATATTTTATAATTTTAACTACTTTGATAATAAATTAAATTATTATAAAAATAATATTCATTAATTTTTTTTAACAAAACGAATGGTTAAAATTGATGTTTAAAGTCAACAACGATAACATTTTAAGAACAAAACAGTTTAAAAAAATATTTTAAAAATGAAGAGTATGCTACATCCACGCTTGAGATGAGCCAAAAACTAAATCTTAAGTTCTGTTCCTTTTAAAGACTGCCACTGGTTTTGGCAAGTATCCACAGTTCAAAAGTAGTACTCCTAGCATTCACGTGGAGCAGGCTTGAAAATGCCGAATTTCGTTCTGCACTGCAGTCACAGCATAAAATAATTGAGCGATCTACATCACCAAAAAGAGATTCGACCCAGTCAGAGATGAACAAGCGAGATAAACAACATGACACGCCAAAGGTAGAGGGGAGTGACGCAGACATATTATACGTCACTACCTTGCGCCACTTCACTGGTATAGTTACCTGCGTCTCTTCCACGCAGTGATATACTGTGCTGCTTATAAAATGAGGAGCAAGGGGTCGAAGCTCCGCCGTGCACGAGGCCCTAAAGCCCTCTAGCTAAAAGAGCTAGCCGCCGGATCACTGAGCCAAACACCGGCGGCGCGCAGGCATGCCGGCCAGGGAGCGCATCACGCTCGAGGAGTTCAAGAACTGGCTGAACCAGTTCGACGCCAACCACGACGGCCGGATCAGCCGGAAGGAGCTCCGGGAGGCCCTCCGCCGCCGGGGCGCGCGGTTCACCGCGCTGAGGGCCCGGTTCGCCGTCCGGCGCGCCGACAAGAACCGCAACGGCGTCGTGGACGAAGGCGAGGTCGAGCACCTCATCGAGCTCGCCGAGAGGGAGCTGGGGTTCATGATCGCCGACGATTCTCCATGTGTTGCCGGGATGATGAAAGCCTCCGGTGCGCCTACTGCGCCGCCGCCGAAGGGCGACTACAGGGCGTATTAGTGGTGAACTGTTCGTCTAGCTTATCTGATGCAGTGGCACCCACCTTCTAGTCTGCTAGTACCGCGTATATAGAGTATGAAGCTTGCTGCTTGTACCGTGTACATGGTATATTGGTAGCTGGTATTTGAACAACATTTCCCTCTTTTTCTTTTTTTTTTCCCTTGTAGCTGGCTGACAGCTTTGATCAGCTTCTCCTCCTAAAATAATAAGCAAGGAAGCAGGAGGAAGCTATTAGCAAAATTAAACTGTATTCTAAAATATAAGTATTTTTAAATTTAAATAAAGCTAACTATTTTAATTTTTACTTAATAATATCTTTAAAAAAATACATAATTTTTATGAAAAATTATTTCATAATAAATTAAAAAATATAATTTTTATATGCTAAAATATTATTAATTATATATTATTAATGATTAAAGTAATATAAATTTAAATTTAATTAAACTAAAAAATTTATATTTTGAAACGGACGAAGTATTAATGCTAGATACAGTTCAAAAGTGGTACGGACTGCATATAGTCCCTTCGTTGTTCTCCCTCCTAGTCCTGTATGTAACGAAGCACGGTTTGGAAGCTTGCAGATAGAGATGAACAGAGATCGTTTTGGATTTAACGAAGCACGGTTAATATAAGTATACAGTTTTAGGCATAACTTTTTTTTAAAAAAAAAGTTCAGTTTTATATAAGGTCATTTTGAAAGGCCCAAGGGCAACCTTTTACTTTGAGGCCCTCAAATATCTAATATATACTATTTATTTAAAAATATATAATAGTAGTAAAAGAAGTAAACATTAGTCAATACATTTATTCTTTAACAATTCTTAATGCTGATTACAATATTTTAATAAAAATCCTCAAAATAAAGAGCATATGATTACCAAAACCGAAAAACACCAGCAGGATTACTTCCAAGCCATCAAAAAATAAAACTACTTCAAGCATTTTTTGATTCAAAATCAGTGATGATAGTATCATCTATATATATTGTTTGAGGACTGTTCTCGGATGTGGTCTCCAAAACAAAATTCACGATGTGGATGACTTATAAGAATCAGCAGAAGATTTTAGATTAAACACTAGACGAAAGGCTAGCTCTGGGAAAGGCGGACAGCCAGGTAGGCATGCAGCGGTCCCGCGGACTGCATCGGCGGAGAGTGTGCGTGATAATCAATTGGCGAAAACATTTAGTTTCTGAGTTACAGCTGCTTGCTGATAATTTTTTTGGGCCCCTCCGAAGTCTGGGCCTTGGGCGGTCGCCCTTATCGCCCTGTCCCAGAGCCGGCGCTGGTCTAGAGCAACGAAATGATGAGCGAATATTATCATCTACGCCGAGACCAAAGAAATAATATGATGTGACAGAATATACGTACCAGTAAAAACTTTCAGACAGTAATAAAACGGTATAACAGTGAAACGTCGACGATTCGTTCACGTGGGTGGTAGATGAAGATTGGAAGAACTATGAACATTAGGACATATCCACTGTAAGGATACGCCTCTCATCCAGGTATGCATTGTGCCAAAACTTTTGGGAGGGAGATTCGATTCTTTCTAGCTAGGACCGTCAGAGAGAACTTCCACTCGTCGCTGCTAGTACAGCAAAACGATAACGCTCAGAAGAGCATATGGATGAAGCACATTGACTGACATTATTCCATCTCAGTATCTCACAGGCATAACTTGCTCGAGGCTTCATCAGACCGAATCAAATAATTGCAGGTCGATCGGAGAGATGCCGCCGGTTTGGCCTGGTACTTTTTTCATTTTTAAATTGATGTTTTTATTGACTGTAATTAATTTTAATTATTTATTTTATTCAAAAAATTTATTCGAATATGTAAAATTTTAAATTGTGATTCAAATAACTCTAATAATATATTAAATTATATCAAAAATATGAAATTTATAAAAAATTTAAATAAAACAAATAATTAAATTTAAATTTAAAAATCAAAAGTCACATCAATTAAAGGAAGGAGTATCTCTCAGCCCAAAGTAACAACAACCGTGACACGCCGGCGAATAGCCAAGGATGCGGTGCGGAGTGAAGAGGACGCCGCCAGCGCACTGCCGTGTCTTCCCTCTGCCGGCGAGACACGACGAGCCCCATCGATCCTCGCTATCGACCTGCCGGCTCCGGATAGAAACGAATAAAGATAGCTTCAGATAGATGAAGCCTGCATTGACCGAGCACGACCGGCCGGCTGCATATAAACGTCCACGGAAAGCGTGCTCCGATGCTCACCGCAGCCACAGACGTCGCATAACCGAAACGCAGAGCTCGATCGACCGGTCTGTAGCTAGCCAGGCCAACGAGTACAAAAACACATGTCGACGGCCAGGTGCCTGCCCCCGGCGGCGCAGGCGTCGAGGTGCCTGCAGCTCCCGGGCGGCCGGGAGCACCGCACGACGCTGACGGCGGCGGAGTTCAAGGAGTGGCTGAAGCAGTTCGACACGGACGGCGACGGCCGGATCAGCCGGCGCGAGCTCCGCGAGGCCATCCGCCGCCGCGGCGCGTGGTTCCCCGGCGTAAGGGCGTGGTGCGTCGTCCGCCGCGCCGACAGGGACCGCAACGGGTACGTCGACGAGTGGGAGATGGAGAGCCTCGTCGAGTTCGCCGAGAAGGAGCTCGGGTTCGTCATTTCCAGGGACTCGCCGAGCATCAGCAGGGACCGGAAATGGTGAATCCACGAGCACGTTAGTATAGTACCATGGCTCCGCTGTACAATCGATCGAGCTGTTCTTTTCCCTTCTTAAATTTCCTTTGTGTGTACCGTCAAGTATATGTAATACTGTAGTGTATAGGATGGCGGCCCGGAACGCAGAAACTTTAGATTGTGAAAAAAAAAATAACGCAGAAACTTTAGATTGTGAAAAAAAAAAAATAGTGTTCCAAAGGAGCCGAGGCGTGTCCTGAATAATAATATTTGTAAGTAAGAGGTGTGTATTGTATGTCCAGTTGGTATCCTGATAGTAAATACTGTACTTCGTATGTATGATTATGCATGTAGTGCGTGATCAACTCTGAAAATTATGTATCATCCGTAGCGGTGAAAAAGGGCTGAAGAACCAGATCGAATTAAGATCGAACCGAAATTCTACTTATTTTTAAACTGAAATTTACTAAGAATCAAAATGGTTATTTACTAAGACCTTTTTACACCCCTGTTCATCCACTGTGTTCTTGAGGAGTCTGGGGTCTCGTGGCGCAGATTCAGCGAGGTGGGCTGCCATGGAAGTGGAACGCCATGCATGGCTCTGATGTTCATGGGCCAGGCAAGATGATTCGGACTCACGAATGCTGGTATTGCTTCGAGTGACAGAAGTGGAAGAGGCTTGGGCTTCATTGCCATAAACTTATGAAGTACTAGGAGCAAATTTTAAGCTTTGTTCAAGTTCTGTGCGTTGCGCTATGAGAAGGTCTCCAATTAGGATGGCGCTTTTGTAGAGACTTCGCTTGATGATGTACTACCACCTAGATTGATTGGGCTCGACCAACAGTCCTATTTGTGCGATTTCATCGCGCGGCTGCTGCAGATCGGTACGAATAAAATATGTTTTTCACGGGAAAGAAAAGGCCGCCGTATGCTTGAAGATGATGAAGGCGCCAGGTCCCTACCTTCGCCGCCGTGCGCTTGCAAAAAGGTCACCCGCTTTTCTCCACGAAACGTTCGTCGAAGAAATTCCTGCCGATCAGCTAGATCGGCCACGTACCTGACCTTACGAGCTTGAACTCTCCACGAGTCAACGAGGTGGCTGGCCGCGCCGCGCACCTAAAGGCTAAAGCCAAGACGCACGCAACTGTTCCCGCGGAGACGGTGAAACGCCCGTCGCGTCACGTCGCCGCGGGTCGCGTCACCAGGAGCGACGATCGAACGGGCGTCGGATGGCGGTGGCCGAACGGCGGCGTGCGGCCTCGCTTCTCTCCGCCTGCGCGCGCACGCCGCCGTCGCCGAGATCACGTCACGGACGAGACGAGAGCACGCCACGGACGAGACGAGAGATGGGGCGCCGGCCGCGTCACGCCGCGCGCCCGCGCCGATCAGCCGCGTACGTGCGTGCGTGCCCGCGCTGCCGTTGGCCCGGGTTGGGTAGGGTAGCTGGACCGTGTGACGTCGCGCGCGCGCGGCACCCACTGTCCGGAGAGCACTCGATGGTTTCTTGCAGGTTAGTCTCCCATTAAGCTAATTGACTTGGACGGAGTAGTGCAGAGGATCCACCCTGATCGATCTCCATGTTTGGTGAATGTGTCCTGTCAATAGCTGTTACGTACTACAGGACACGTATTTTATGACCGCTTGGACAAAGGTTCAGCCGGTGTACAAAGGGTTTACGTGGAATGGATGCACACGGCACCGCAGGCATATGGTAGATCACCTGTTGCGGAAAAACGGCTCGTCGACGTAGGTTCAGGTTTATGACTAGGTGTACATGTAGCTCTGGTTCTGGTTTTGTGGAAATACGAGCTTAAAATTCGCTATTCTAGAAATACCAAGCTAGATCGTTACTTGCTATAAGAAATCTGGAACGAATTGTGAGAGTTTAAGCTGCGTGCAAGCATTTCACGCTTCGAGTTGATAAATTCACGCACTTTTTTGTGCAGACGAGTAGCATAGATTTACTATCCCAACTCTCCGTCGATAAATTAAATCAGGAAAACGGAGCAAAGCTTCCTTTCACGTTCTGTCCAGACGTTGAAAGCGACCATATTTGTTTCGTCTCGACGCAAAACGGCAGCACGTAACGCAATTCAAAACTGGATCAGATATTCAAACACTTGTGTGGGCGACGGAGCCGCAACCGTTCAACGCATTCTAGAACGAAAGGCGGGTTTCTGAAATTTTCTACGGTGAGAGCAACCTCCAGTCGCCGTCACGATAAATCCACCCACCCCTGCAGGGGATCGATCGATCTCTTGCCGTCACCAGGCCAGAAACAAATGTCCACGAGTTTTTTTTCTAACATTCCGATCGATCTCCTCTCGGCGAGTCAACAGTCTTCGTTGTTTAGTCGTTGGCACGTTGCTGCTGTGATGCACATTGGAAGGAAATTTGTCATGCGGGTAGGGCCATTTGAAAAAACACAAATCTTTAGAAACTATAGAAACTTGAGTAAATTTTATCTTTTGCTTAAACTACTATATGAAATCTCATGATTCAAATAGGTTAAACATAATGTAGTTATCGCTAGGACGACAATTTTAGTTCAAATTTGGATTGTCATAACGACATGTCAGTTTGTTTATAATCACCCTTAGTTATACTCTTCAACACAAGCCCACCATGTACTGCAAAAGCGGCTGCGTGCATGACAACAAAGACTCTGTACTTGACAAGCTAATCGCCTAACGAACTGTTCTAAGCAAATATATTAAACAACGAGCAAGTTGCGTATAAGACCACATGGTCGATGTCTCAAGGGCGGCTGTTAACGTTTCCCTCTCGCTCGCTCCTCTCCCGGCACGAGCTTCCTCCTACCTTCCTCCTCTACCTCCCGAACCCGAACCTCACTCGGCATTAACAAACGGGAAAATCCCAGGCCTTATAAAGGCGACGCTGAGACAGAGAGGAGAGGAGAGGAGAGAGGCAGAGGAGTGGCAAGCAAGCGCGTCGGAGATGGAGGTGATGGTGCCCGTCATGGCGCCAAGTGCACCGTGCAGCCCGAGAACCGCGGCCATCGCGGGCGGCGACCACCACCTCCCCGGCTACTGCTACTTCTTCGCCAGCGCGCCGACGAGCCCGTCCCGGGCGAGCTACGCCGGCGCCGGGGACGCGTCGCCGGGCGACGGCGTCGACGGCGCCGCGTTCGACTTCACGCTGGGGTTCAGCGGGCAGCTGCAGGAGGCCACGCCGATCCTCGCGGCGGCCGACGAGCTCTTCGAGGGCGGCAGGATCCGGCCGCTGAACACGCTGCGCCCGAGCGTTCTGCTGGTCGACGACACCTCCTCCTCCTCCTCGTCCTACTCCTTCCCTCGGTCACCCAGACGAGCCGGCGGGGAGGATCGTCAACCGGAGGCGTCGTCGGAGCGAGGCAGGTCCG
The DNA here is from genome assembly GCA_001602295.1 of Zoysia matrella. Classification (NCBI taxonomy): domain Eukaryota; kingdom Viridiplantae; phylum Streptophyta; class Magnoliopsida; order Poales; family Poaceae; genus Zoysia; species Zoysia matrella. The sequence continues at coordinate 56,380 of BCLG01002199.1, forward strand.
GCCGCCCCGCCGGCGCCGCCACCTCGGCTGCCTCGTCGAGGACTAGCAGGAGGGCCACACGCTCTCTGTCTCCGTTCAGGGGCGGCGGCTGCGGCAACGACGACGAGTTCCCTTCCTCCCCGCCGTCCCCGCGAACCTCCATGATGCGCGGGTGCGGGAGCGGGAGCAAGAAATGGAGGCTGAAGGACCTGTTCCTCTTCCGGAGCGCGTCGGAGGGCCGCGCCGCGGGGAGCAAGGACCCGCTGTTCAAGTACACCATGCTGTCGTCCTCGTCGTTCTCCCAGAAGCTCAAGCCGTCGACCGGCGACGGCGGCAGCGCGTCCATGCGCAGAGGCAGAGGGTCCACGGCGTCGGCCAGCGACATGCCGTACGCGGCGAACCGGGCGGCCGGCGAGGACGCGCGGCGCCGCACGACGACGCCGCTGCCTTTCCACCGGAACAGTCTGTTCGGCTACCTCCGGTCCAACCCGGCGATCCACAGCATCAGCAGGAAGCTGGGCAACCACTCCTCCTCTTCCTCCTCCAACCGGGGCAGGCCTGCATGATCGATCCGCAAGCAGCGACGAATGTAATCTTGAATTGTCCATTCTTTTTTTTTTTCTTGTTTACTTGCGCAGCGTATTCTTTCGCTTCCTGTGATCGGTGAAACACCTCAAGGTTTTCATACTAGCAGTGTAGATATCTACGTACGTACTTAGTACATGGTATGCCCAAGTATTTTTGGACAAAAATATGAGTACAATTTTCCTCTGATCCCGAAACTGTTTATCTCTTGAAATTTTCACCACACTTCCCGTCTGGCCCGTCTGATCCCACACGCTCGCGCTCCAGATCGCGACACGTGTCCGGAGATCAGCTCACCAAACCCTGCACCGATCCACGTATTAACAATTTAAAACCCACGAGACAGCAGCTCATCAGCATGAGGATACTGTTGCGAGATTCCGCCGGACGTGCACTTTCATTCAGATGCTGATGAGGATCGGTTCCGCGGCAAATTGCTCGCGTCCTGAGCTGTGCGCGGCGTACTATAACGTTTTTCTACTCCTGCAAAACTGTCGCAACTGTTTCATTAGGTTGATCCTACACCGTGATGCAAGCAACCGCATCATCACCCATGTGTTTTAAAATTAGAACGCATCGTCGTTATCTTGAAGTGGCCAATGGCCGGAGCACCTCGCGGTGAGAATCTCACTTGAAGCGTCAGTAACATTTCGGAGTTTAATTACTAGTAAGTACTACAGTCTACAGACTGATTGGGTGTAAGGTCAAACTACGGTCGTGCTTGATTGTTGACCTGCACAGAGCTATCAGGCGTGAGAAAGGCAGACAAGGAACTCAAGAGATTGTGCCTCCAGTTACAAGTACCAACCCGAGCCAGGCTCAGCGGGTACAAGGAACCATTTATTGGTTACCTGCGCGCGGGCATCAGAGCCTGGCCCAACGCGTGCAAAACACCCCTCCTGGCCAGGCTCGTTGAAAACGCTGGCGAGCTTCGTTTCTGATGCAACTGACTCGCTAGATGCAAAATTAAAAAATAATTAATTATTGATTAGTATATTTTTAATAACAGTAAAATATTTTTAATATAGATTAAGCTTTAATTTAATACATTAAGTATTATTCTTTATATTTAAGTTGAACTAACTGTTTTTTAATAATTATTTTTTATTTTAATATAATATATAATATACTTATACGAATAAATAAATATCATCTCTTCTCAATGTGGGTCTATACTTACAACGAACCAAACAAACAAATTACTATGTATATTATCAGTCTGACTACAGTGATTTGTCTCACCAAATATGAGACAGATTCACTTTCACACGCAACCATATCGCAAGTTGTGAATGACCAGCAAGTCAACACCTAACAAGGTTGTGCTTCCTTTGCCTATGAAAGTCAAGAAGAGTGGCATTTCTCCAACTAGATGCCACATAACGTATGCCACATGTCTTCAAATAGGCAGCATGCCTGGACACAATTGGCATGCTCTCGTCTCCCCAGCGTATACGTGCCCGTCTTCCCTCTAGGTAGTTTTATTTTTCTTGAAAATGGAACTCTACGTAGTACAATAGTGAGTAGGAGTCCTAGTACTATGTTTGAGGTACAATAGTCCTTGGGAAATTGCACAGTAGGCTCCGAATTGTACCTCGCGTAGGTCCCTAACCTTGTTGATTGGTTCATCAGATTCTTAAACGTACAGAAATCTCTCGAAAAGTATACTTTATCATGCGCTTGCACTCAACCACCGAACCGTACTAGTACAGCAGCTCTATTCACTAGGAACAACTGGGGTTTGGGCAGCACCATGTGGAATGTCACATGGCACCTAGCCACCGTCTAATTAAACCCACTCTGAACAGAGCGACAAAAAGAAAAAAAGAAAGGGCAAACCACTGACGCCCTCTTTGTTTTGAGCTTTTAAAAAAAAATTAATTGATGGCTAGTTGAATGACTTTTTATAATATACATTTAACTTCTCTACACATTAAAAACTAAAAAAATTACACATCAAAAGCTAAAAAATAGCTCTTAGTGAGCTTTAAAAACTTTCAGTTTTTAAGTAAAAAGCCAGTTGAAAAGTTGAAAAAAAAAGGGCATAAGACTGTCAAGCCATTCTTTGAGAGTGCTGCATTTCAACATCCACCTAGCTTTATCCATCACTGATGATATCAATCCCTCCTTCCATCGAGGGAGACGCAAGAAGGAAGCCACTCTTGCTTGAATTTCAAAAATCTCGAGACTCCAAAACAGCAAGCAAGCAAACAAAAAAGAAATTAAACCCAACCCAAATTATTTCATCCATCCATGATCCATCATGCATGTGCGGGAGGACGGTGGTCGAGTCCAATCCGGTCGGGGTGCAGGCAAACAGTTAAATATAGACTAGGCACTCACAGTTTGACAAGATTTGTTGCTGCCCACCAGCTTACCATGGCTTCTCACACATGCCCCCCCCCCCCCCCCCCCCCCCCCCCCCCCCCCCCCCCTGTTACAGTACCGTCGATTCCTCCTGTTCGGTGTAGTACATGACAAGAAAACGAATGGGTACATTGTTCGAAATGAAAAAGGGAAACGAGAGAGTAGAGCCACGACAGAAAGCTAAGCTATATGCCTACTCCTACTTGCTAGGTACAGTTTTTCATGTGAGCGACTTTGTTTTAGATCTCGTTTATATACTGTAACTCATGATGCAAAGAACCCGAGGAAACATGGCGGCAGCTGATCAGAATTAAGAGCTCCTACGATGGTGAAATTTTGTCTCGCCAGACCAGGCTCAAACCCAAGAGTCTACACCAACATGTGAAGAAACAGTGCGGTGGCAAACTGTGATTACCATCTGACAAGAAGTGAAATCCTTAACAAATGCAGTATATACCTTAAAATAAAGAGAAAGATGTTACATCATGCATGCTATTTTTTGACTCGCATCAGCGACCGAGCATTCAGGGGTTAGTTGTCACTACGGGGGGTTGGTGCCCGTGTGAACCCAACGGCGCATTTCAGAAAGTTTCTGAGCAAAGGCTGATTAGCTGATTAGAGTCGGAGACTCGGAAATATTGACCCCGTTCAACAAACCGACAGGCATGAGGCGTTCTGCTCGCGAACATGTGTGCGGCTACGCAGGACAGCGGTCAGCACGAACACCTCACCGACGACTCGTCTACACCTCCGGCCCGCCTCGGGTCCTCGTGCAGATAGGTCCCAAGCAGGCCGAAGACCAGTGCGCAAGCCTCGTGCTCCACACAAACAAATGCGAGAATGGTACTAGCTCATATTTGACGTGTTCGTACCTCGCCCGCTGTGCGTCACGCGGACTCATTCGGTGGCGATGGTGCTTTGCGTGGATTTGAATTGTCCCAGCAAACAGCTGCTGACTCGACTCACTCCATGTTTAGTAATACTCCCTAAATCCCAAAATAATTGTCATTTTAGATCTGATCAAAGTCAAACTGTCACAAATTTGACTAAAATGTATCTGATCCAGCTACGTAGCAAAGCAATGCTTTAGAAAGAGTCAATTAGCAAAAAAAAATGATGAAATTCGAAAGCATTCCTGTGTACCTTAAGGCTTATGCATGTACATATGCAACCACCGTAGTCAGTCGGGTAATTCAGTGCTACTATATATTTCCACCAGATCCTGCAGATAAAGAGAACAAAATTCTTCAATTGTTAAACGTGATCAGATGCCTTGCAAGAAAAAGATTCAGAATTACCTTGACAAATCTGCTAGCCAATAAAATGGCGTTCAGCCTTATTGGCGAAAACCAGCAGCCCCTCCTCTAAGATATCCAAAATGTGGTATACCATATGATACTTCTGGACGAGAATGGCACTGAGTTTCTGGCATGTCGGATGATCGGAATGCTACCCTCTGTTGGCTGGATCGCTCAAAATACACAGGTGCATGTGGAGTAGTATGCGGATGTTGGAAGCTTATATTAGAGTTGAATAATAATTCATCTGAACGGTTTGGGCAGGCTACTGAACTGCCACCTGGGTGATGCAGACTGATGTTACCAACTTCACGCAATGGAGGAAAGCCCTGGTGTCTTTCAACGAATGGATGGTGGATTCCAGTTGACATTCTAGGAATAGCCTGGACATGAGGAGCCAGAGTAATGTTTCTTCCTTCAATCTGAGTTTGACTAATGCTGTTCTTTTTCTCAGAATGAAGTACCCTTTTAGGCATCCCAACTTCTGTGTCAAGCCCTTGACAGCTTTTATGCAACATCTCCCTATTGCCGTTGCATTGAGAAATTTTGTGGCCAGTAGAAATGCTGCTCTTATCAAAGTAGGAAGGATCTTTCTTTGCCCCTGGACCACAAGTGCATTTTTTCAGAGTTGAAGGCAACTGACACCCTTCTCTCTTAGACCTTTTGTTAGGCTGATCAAAATTTGAAGATTGCACAGAACGTTTTTTGCCTTTATCCACTTTTGTGATATTAGATCCACAGCCGGACCTTCCAGACCGAGCCTGATGCTTTTCCTTTTCCAGGGTTTTCTTCCCCTTAAGAGCTACCAGAAAGATAAATCAAAGATAAATGGAGGGAAATTAGTTTGCTCAGTATTCAGTAAGAGCCCAAACTTAAATGCATATAAAAATTGCAAAAGATGTGGCTTAGAAGTCGATGAAACAATTACTACTTACAGCACACATTTACAAGAATAAGATGCTTCATTTACAAAATATAATGCATGAAAAGTTCCATGAACAAAGAAAATGACTATTTTCTTCTTAAATTCAAGAATCTTATTTTTATATATGTATTATTCTACTTATTTCATTGACTCTTGCGCTATTCTCTAACCTTAATGATTAAAATTTTATTTAATTACAAAAATATAGCTTGTTCTGCATAGGACTACTTAAGCTACAACAAATGCCAACCAATAATAATAAGATCAACCAAAACACTAAATTGTACCATCTGCCAAATACCAATAATAAGTGTAACTTTCATGTATCCATAAAAAAAAGTGAGTACCGAACTGCAAGGATTGAGCATCTAACCATCCACCTATGGCATGTCACTAAGAAGTGTAACTTTCATGTATCAGAAATAAGGAGATAAAGTGCAGCAGTCATTAATGTATGCATATGAAAAAAAAATCTTGAGACTTGAGAGTGAGAATTAGAATTACTGTTTGCAGAAGACTTATATCTATTCAAAGAACGAACACGTCTTGCAGCATCTCCTCTGTTGTGCTTCTCCTCTAGAGCCTTCCGTCTTTCGGCTTCATTTGGCCAAGGCTACATAATAATAATAAAAAAAAAATGGTTTATGGGAAGCTGAAGATCAAGGCCACAATACGGACATGCTCAACATCCTGAAGATGCGCTAAGGTGTATCTTATCAGCTAAATGACTAGTAAAATAAAAACAACAAAAATGGCAAGTAGAAATCAAGCCTAATGTAATCCATGTGGAGAGCTCTTGCTACCTGACGGAAAGTCATCATTCTGTAAAGGTTGCGCCCTTTAACAAGTAGCAGATCCAAAGGTGATAATTTGCCCACTCCCTTACTCCAAAATACTTGAATCTATTGATTTGAAAAGAATTGTGATCATTAAAGGTCCATAAGAACTTAAATGACATAGCAATACATAACTGTTTGGATGAAGTCTTACAGAAAAAGTGTGCTGCTGCTTTTCTTTTCCATAACTTTCCTTGATGACTTTGCCAGCTACTATACGTTTCCCAATACATTTTGCATACCTTTTACCACTGTCAAATATATCAGAGAATATTTGGTTAACAATCCAAAGAGTTGCTAGATAATATACAGCTATGGATATTACCACTTCTCATAAACCTTCTGTTTGAATAGTACAGCGTCGCCCCTACAGACATCACCTTCATTGAGAGAGTAAAGACATCACTGAATAATTTGTTGAGAAGTTGAACAATAGATTTTACCACGTTTTTTACCTTTGCAATTGATACAGAAGGATGACCGTGGATAAATCTTCTCTGGATTCCCATTTTTGAACCTATCAAGAAATGTGGAAAAAATATTATAGGTCTTGTTTTGAAAATATTACACCACTACTTCTAGATCAATAAAAAAGGTCTAAGGTTGACTAGGCGAAACGTTCTGTGCATAACAATGCAGGGATAATTCAGATAAAATATTGAGAGCAAACAAATGACTGCTCCCTGATGTTCAATAACTTACACCCTGGTAAAGGAGGACTGAGTATGTGAGTAAATATGCACAAAAGATTGAAAATCAGTAGTACAAAAGAGCCATGCAATTAACCTCCAATGAAGCATTATTCTGTCGATACAAGTGGCTATATCCCCAGTTTGGCTAAGACCAATACTCTTTAAATATGCCTTGCACTCCACCCACTTTATCCCCTCCAAACTTCTCCCACCTATAGGAAAATAATGCTTATCAGCTTAAGCAGGAAAAATAAAAACATTAGTGAATTGAACAAAAAGGATTTAATTTTTTTCACTCCTGAAACACACAGGGGTAGAACAAGCAGCTCAGCTAAACATACTGTCATAAGCCAAACATCACTAGAATGGAAGTGAAACCCAATCTTCACTAAATTACTCAGATGCAGCATTCATACATTGTATCTATCATCAGACGATATCATATTGACATTCTGCCACTACACCAAGTTCATAAACTAGACTAAATGATCCTAATGCCCAATACAATTCCGGTTGCGCCATCGGGCGTCTAATCCCGTTACACCATTTGAGATTCCCACCTGCACCTATCCTACCTACTAGAGCAACTGAGCAATCTTCCCAAAAGCAAGTGAGAACAAAAACGAAAAGGGGGGGTCGAGGTGATTACTGCGGAGTAGACCGGCGATTTTGCTGCAGGCTGCCTCGCTCCGGTCCGCGCCCAATTTCTCGGCCTCAGCCTCCGCTTCCACTTTCTCCTCGTTCTCATCGCCGCTGCCTTCCCCACCACTTGCCTCGCTGTCACTGATTTCGACGAAATCCTCGTCGCTCGTGTCCTCCTCTTCAGAACTTGGCTCCGACCACTCTTCGGGATCCGACGAGATGTCGATCGTCGCGGCGCCCTCCTCGCTATCCTCCTCCGCCACTACCACCGGCGCGGCCGCGGCCGCGCGCCTCCTTGTTACTGGCATCCCGGAGCTCCAATGTCGCCCGTCGGCCACGCCACGCCGCCAGCCTGCCTCGGCCCCGATCTCAATTGCCTCCCGCCGCCGAGCTTCCCCTTTCGCTTGGCAAGGACCCCTCTTCTGATGGCTGATGCGCTAGATTACCTGTCGTGTCCGTGTAACGTTTGCCTCTCTGTCCAGGGATATAAATAAGCGGTTGCCCTTCCCCAGCCCCCCTCCTCCCAACGTTACCCCTTATTCTTCCTTCCCGTCGGTATTTCACATTTCAAACCTCCCGGAGATGGGGGTACACAACATTTCAATTTTTTACGAGGATGCCGAAATGAGAGTCGGCACTCTGTGTGCACTCCATCGGGGGAAAAAAAAAAGATCACAAAATGAGTGCACCGTCATTGATCGAAAAATATTGCTCGCATCTAGTAGTAGTAGAATGGCACACTTGACAACGGTTCCATTGATTGTAGTATAAAGTGCCGTTTGGCTTGATGGAAATGACAATAGGATTGGGTTAAGAAAATGTTGGAGAATTCATTCACTTCACTGCATTCTAACCTTTCATTTATTTTTCAATCTCAAAACTATTCCTCATTTCCCATTCTTCAAACGCCACCTAAGAGGTACAACAGTTACAAGCCACAAATAGGAAATTACAGAGTTTTTTTTTTATAATGAGACAATTACAAAGATGAATCACTAAAATCACAATAGAACGAGATGCCTATCCTAAAGATTGTTAGAGACATCACATGATGCAGACATGGGTGAGATTTTCCTTTTTCCTATCGACTAAATGGCCAGCAGGCAATCACAACAAAAATAAACCTATACTCAATTAGTGGCAGATCAGGTAATGCTAAAGCACAGTTGCCCTCAATATGCACACTCCAATTCACAGTTCTTTAGTCCGGCTGTGAACCAACTCTGCTGGGGCTAGGGCAGTGGATGTTGTGCTGTTGTTACTTGTTACTAGAGATTATCAACAACTACCTCATCTTTGACAGGGGCCTTCTGGAAATGCCATGCAATAGCTTGATGAAACCAAGAAAGCTCAATTTCCCATCAGTATGTCTGATCCAATCTTGCAAAACAACATGCAACGGCACAGAAGGGCTGAGGCCCAATTCCTGAGACAGCAGACAACATATCAGGAAAGATCGGACAAAACCCGAATTTATCAAATGGAAGGAATATGGGGAGGAAGCCAACATACAGAAGCCAGCTCATCAATTACAATAACTCGATTGCCATCCTTTTCAAAATACTCATAAGCGGATTGGGCATGTTGCTCCCATCTATCCAATGCTTCGAGCTGGTACACACTAACTGCTGCTGCACAGAACTCTTGGAAGTCCATTCTTCTGTACTGAAGAGCGCTCAACTGAAAGATCATCCAGTTATATAGTGAGGCATACATGTATGAGCTAAAAGGAAGCCATAAGATTAGAAATAACTGTACCGAAATAAGAATCTCCTGAACTCGCGATTCCTTCATTGCATCAGTAGCTTCTCTAGTTAATGCCTAAACAACACGAAAACAAGAATTACTCAAAGGAAAGGACAACATATCAGAGCAGTTCTGTATCAGAGCTCTATGATGAACTAACCATTCTGATATTATCAAGAGTGATGCACCCATTTTTGTCTGGCTCCAATAAGGAAAACTGGGCTTTCAGATAGAAAAGTTCATCAACAGTTAAAGTCTTCGATAGAGCCTGCAGCAAATAAAGAAAGATCATACACCAATCACAGTAGGTTGCAGATACCAACGAAAGAACAGTCATGCATATAACAACAAAAGCTTCTTAGCTACACTAAAATCTGAAATGAGATATTGGCAACAAATAGAGTTTTCCAGTTTCAAAAAAAAAAAAACAAATAGAGTTTTCAAAGCATTTACTTTCATTTTCATAGAACTAATAAAATCAAGGAATGTATCTGCCATAAGGTGCACACTCCTCCAACCTATCAACAAATTTCCTTTGGATAAAGTTGCCAGAATGAAAAAGTAACTGTATAGAAGCATAAATTTGGAACTAACTATTAATACTGACCCTCAAAGCAGCTTTCCGCAAAGATGAGGAATGAATATAGGCTTTAATAAGTCGGAATGTAAGGATGTCCAATGGCAACTTAATGTCATTATAATTTCTGATCCATGGGTGACCTGAAATAAAACAGAAAGAATAATCACAACAATGTAGTATTCAATAAAGTCCATCTGGGTAGAATGAAACTCACTTAACGCTTGTGCTGCAGTCATCCTTCTTCGTGGATCCTTGCACAGCAAACGCTTAACAAAATCCATTGCTTCTGGCGTCAGAGAATGCCATGGCGCCTCATTATAACTGGGGTCAGCTTTGAGAACAGAACGGAATATGCCAGATTCAGTGCGCGCCCAGAATGGACGGCTGCCACAAAGAAGGATATAGGCGATTACACCTATACTCCAGACATCAGCTTCTGTGCTATAGCATCTATGCAGAACTTCTGGAGCAACATAATAAGCACTTCCAACAATGTCATTTAACCTCTCATCTGCGTAAAATATCAGAATAGTATGTTAAGACCTTTTTTCTTCTATCAGTGTATGCAAAAAACATTGGTGATTGAGGAAAATAGAGATCGACAATTTAAAATATACACAGAATAACAAAAAAAGTCATATACCTGGTTTTACAAAATCTGACAAGCCAAAGTCGATAGCCTTAAGCTGGGAGTTCTCATCTTTTGAAGTAAAAAGAAAATTCTGAAAAAAATATAAAATTTCATAAGTTCCAACGGCAAATTCTACTTACTGTAGTGATGCAGAAAAACACATCACCTCTGGTTTGAGATCCCGATGCACCACCCCTTGAATGTGACAAAAAGCAACAACACTTAGTATTTGCACCAAGACTGCTTTTGCATCATCCTCAGAGTACTTTCCACCTCTAAAGAAAGCAAACAACAGTTGTATTGAAGCAATTTTGATGTAAAATATATACTCCCTCCATTCCAAAATATAAGCATTTTTAGGTTTAGTCAAAGTCAAACTTTTTATCACTTTGACCACTAATAATGTATAGTTAATAATATTTTATCATATAAAAAATATATTTTTTGGATTTATTATTAAATAAACTTTCATAAAAAATATATTTTTATATTAAAAATTATGTGATTTTCTAGATATTATTGGTAGAAGTTAAAAAAATTTGACCTTATCCAAACCTAGAAATGCTTATATTTTGGAACGGAGGTAGTAGTTGTCTAACAAAACTGATTTTTTGTTTCAAATACCTGGAAAGTATTCTATCAAGCAGTTCCCCGCCATGGCACAACCTGCACAACAGGATTTTGAATTAATTAACATGAACTTTAAAAGGAAAAAGGGGCATTATTGGTGATAGGAAGAAACATAGTTGACATTAAAACAGGCTGAAAGAAAGTAATTTAGTATATCCATTTTTTAATTAGAATTGTTGTCCTAGCGACAATAATTTAAAAACAAAGGGAGTAAGTAGTAAATGGAAAAAATGGAAGGATAGCAGTGCATAACTACTCAAACTGTATTATTAACAAGCAAGAACTCAATTCATGTATTACAGAGGAATTCCACATGGCGCATGAAGCCAAAGCAATAACACATATAACAAATTTAGAGGTGGTCGAAGCTTACTCCATTACTATGTACGCGTTCTCATTGTCCTCGTAAGCATCATAAAACTGGACCAAGTTCTTGTTTCCTGCCAAAGCTTTCAAAATTTTTACCTCCCTTCGAACATCCTCTATAGCAACGGATGTGGTCATCTGTAAATGATAGCAGCAAATGACAAACGATGTTAAGAAAATATACATGTCAGAAAGTAGTTCAGATCTAACCATGACGAAAGAGTATAAATTGCAAAGAGGCAACAACGCCCAATATTGTTCATCTCTCAACAGCCATCATTCAAGCAGAGACATTTGCAGCACAAAACTGAATATCCTAGCTGGTACCCAGCAGGCTGATTTGAGTGTAAACCACCAAACAGAAAATCTTAACCATGCTCAAGGACATGCAACAATCTTGGTTTGCAACTGATGCAAAATGCACCAAAACGAGAACTTAATCATGTGCTACTCATGCAATAATTTAGCATTTGTTTGAAATGGACAATGTAGAAAGGTACGAGCCTCAAGAGAATTCTATGACTAGTTCGATCAACACTGGCATTCGCATGTTACCTTGGCTTTGGGGATGACTTTGACGGCAACGGACTCCCCCTTGCGCGCGCCCTTCATGACCGTGGCGAGGCAGGTGTACCCGAAGTGTCCCCTCCCGACCTCGTCCCCCATCTCATACTTGGCCGCGAACCCCTTGTTGAACCCGAACCCCTTGTCGAGCCCCTTGCCGCCGCGACAGTCCCCCTCGTCCTCGGCGACGGACGGCCTTGGCGGCCCGCAGCGCCGCGCGAGCGCCGCCCGGATGTGCTTCGCGGGCGACGGCGGCGGGAAGGGCA
>BCLG01002200.1:18745-42155 GCA_001602295.1 Zoysia matrella
TGCCTGCGGCACCTCCACCCGCGTGCGCCGCTTGCGTACTGCCGCTTCCGCCTGCGCCGCCCCGTCAGCACCTCCCGCGCGCCCTGCGCCGACCCTACGCGCCCTCGATCTCCTCCTAAGCCTCTGACCTGCCCGTGTACCTGCCGCCCAGTGCCCCGAACGCCACCAGGTTCGACTGAACAAAGGATTTTTCTTTTCTTTTTTTTAGAATCACTAAAAAAAAATCATGCTGCTAACAGCGTTATAAAATACTAAAATAGGGCCAAATAGCAGTTTCATTTTGAAAAATCATGTTCCAATGCGCAAATCCTAATAACAGTGCCAAACATACAATTAGCTTTTTTAACTTAGGTCAATACCACAATTGTCCCTAGTGGAAAACACTTCTTTCCAAGATATGATGCCAACCGATAGGATGTGATTTGTTACCCTTTGCCCTTTACTTTAGAAATAATGTAATTTTTGATGTCGACATAATTAACAAGTTATGCACAGAAATGAGACACGAAGGGTTGGTGTTTCTAAAGGTTGATGTAGAAATACTATTTCAGTCACATCCCAAGCAAAGAAATACAATTGGCAAAGCAGAAAGATAGAGGGGCTGTTTGGTTGGTGCCTAACTGTGTCACGCCTAAGCTTAGTCGTGCCACAGATTTTTAGGCTGTTGTTTGGTTCACTGCCATAACTGCGGCAAGCCACACTTTTGTAGCACCCTACCCCACATGTTATACTCTCATTTTGTTGCCAAACTTGTGGTTAGAATTTTGCTAGCCACACTTTTTGTGGCAAGCCACACTTGACTAATCTTAGACGTGGCAAGATTAGGCACCAACCAAACAGACCTAGAATGACGCAGTTAGGGACAGTGCCAAATATTCAAATTCTCCTTTAGAAAGATAAGGTGCCTGTCGTGTGTTTCAGTAACTGTTCTGTTTGCCTAGTTCATAGCTCTATTTAAACCCCCCACAAGTAGAGGTTCATCACTCATCTTAAAATCACATCATACTGTGCGGAGATCAGTGTGTGCATAGCTGAGACCAACATTGCTGATGAATGTTCTTTTTAGCAGAGACCAACATGGAGGAGGTTTCTGACACATGCTGGACCTGGTTTTCTTGTTGCCTTGGCTTATCTTGATCCTAGCAATGGTAAGACCACTCTCCGACCTTGTTTCAGCATAAGACCCAACAATGTAATTGGTTTCTATCAATTTTGGATGATATTTCCTGAAATTTATATAAAATTTTGGTCATTAATGTTTCTGTATTCTCTATCTTTTTCATCAATACTACCTCCGGTTCAAAGGAAGTCATTTTGGACAACGACATGGTCTCCAAAACATAACTTTGACTTATATTTTCTACAAAAAAAATATTTATTAAAAAGTAACATATTTATAATTTTATGAAAGTACTTTTTATGACTAATCTAGTCATATGATTTTCACATCCTAAACTGAATAAGTTAAAACTTATTTGCAATCTATATTCCCAATGTTTGACCAAAACATTGTCCAAAACGACTTTCTTTTTGAACTGGAGGGGGTACCGGCTAGTATGCCCATTTGTACACAACTACAGTATCCTAATTCAAATGAGTGGACAATAGTCCCATACAGTTAGCATAGTCAATTTCCTTATCAATATTTTAGTTTTGATTGGCTCTATGTTTTGGAACAGTACAGACTGACTTGCAGGCTGGATCAAGTCACAAATATGAGGTACAGCTTGATTTTTTCTTCCAATTGTCAGACTGTATCAAGTTTTATAAGCAATTAAAATATTTATCCTTTCACTAAGAGTAGTAACTGGCATGTGAACCTTTGCAGTTATTATGGGTTCTCCTATTTGGGTTCATTTTCGTACTGATGATACAGTCACTAGCAGCAAAGCTGGGCATCATCACAGGTAAAAAAAAAACTACACTTTATTTTAAAACGTTGATCCAAATATTATTGGAAATCCCCTCTGTACAGCTAAAAATATTTGTATGTTACAAGGGTTGTGCTATTTTCGAGGAATCTGTTCTAATATCTCTAATCCAATCAAGTGTTTTTTGGGACTTGAAACAATTGCTAACCACAAGTTATAGTCGGAACATCATGAAGCCTATGATGCACAGCAGTGTTTGAGACTCAAGCGTTTTTGAAAAATAGTTTTTTATCGAATTTTAATCCTTATCAACTCATAGGAAGTTGTACCCATGCTCCATCAAAGCTGCTTCTCGAGTTATGCTTAGTGTTTCTGGTTATAACCATCTACCCTTTCTGCTTTCAGCTTTCTTCATTTAGTGAAAATATCTTCAGTGTCTCTCTCCTTTCAATGCAATTTAAATTCCAATGCTGCATACTGTGTCACATTCTCTAGGTGGCTGACTTTAGTCAATGAACGTAACTTTAACAACACTGTACTTTTGGCAAATATAAGGATCGTTGAAGTTTTTTCTGGTTGTTCATTCCATATTTTTATTTGCTGATTTACAAACCAAAAACACTTCAACCGTCTGAACACCTTGCTGAGATGTGTATGTGCAATTCATAAGTAATTTACAATGTACAATTCAGGAAGGCATCTTGCTGAGCTGTGTATGTGTGAATACCCTAAGTATGTCAAGTATGGCCTTTGGTTGCTCGCTGAGGTTGGTGTAATTGCTGCCACCATACCAGGAGGTAATGAGTCTGTTCTTGTTCATTCAACCTTGTTTCAGTTTCTTTGAAGGTTTACATGAAGAATTAATAGGATTGCTTGTTACTCGATTGAAGTTGTGTCTAACAAAATGTGCACTCACAAAAAATTAGATGTTGCAAATTTTGGATAATTTCCTTTTGATTCAAGACGTGAACCTGCATGGCGGTTTTGAAGTATTTGCAGTAACATTTGCATACTATGACAAAATCAAACGTCAGTTTCGTAGTGGGGTTCAGTGTCACATAATCAAGTCTATCATGTGGTCTTATGTAAGCTACTATAGGGAATTAAGTCAAGGGACTCTAGCCAACGGTAATTTTGGGTTCTTTGTATGAATAATATTTGTAGAATAGGAAAATATCTTTAAAGATTCTTGCTTTTCAAGTATTGACTCCTACATATTCGGCCATAGTTAAGAATGCTTGATACTTCCTAGGTTCATTAAGCAGTGTAGATTGAAGACTGGTTGCATTGCCCTGTCACTTCCTATAAACCCTCCAGCGGGTGATGTTGTCATTGCATTTCCTCGTCTCTTGGGATTGTCGCCAATCTTGGTGGTGTCATCCCTCATGCTTTTGGATCTCCTCGTCATGACACCTAATGGTCATAGTTAGCGCCATCTGCCACTACCTACAGGTTGTTGGTGTTGAAGATGTTGCTTACAGTATTGTAAAGGACTGCTTCCTTCATCATCACGTGGATCATTATCAAATGTAGGCACATTTCTTCTGAGGAACTAGAGATGTCAGTTCATCAGCTTATACCTTTGACTTCTTATCTAGTCTGATAATCGGCGGTGCTCCTACTAGGAAAGTGGAGCATTGTATAGGAAATAGCTTGAAGGGTTCTTGCCTCATGAGTATTGTACTATATATTTGGCCCTAAGGCCTTGATGAAATACATCCATGAATTATACACAATTCTAGCATTCGTATACTCCATCCTGATTTACGTGTTGTTTTGGCTTTGGGCACGGGAATTAAGATAGGTGGAAAAGGTGGAATGTGCTGAAAACGAGGAGATACATAGAGATAGAGATGCATTGGGATGAGAAAGTTATATTGGGAAGCGAGAATGACAGTTAAATTGGGACAAATAGAAGAAGCTAGAATGGCAGATAAAATGGGATGGATGGAGTACTTTATTAGTATCATTATAATATTAAATAAATAAGGAAAAAACCCCTTTACACATTCCCCCCCCCCCCCAACACACACACACACAAAGTTTTTTCTGCTACATATCCATTCTACACTTGCTTTAATATATTACTCCGTATGATATTGTAGTGCCTAGAACTTAAGATTGTGGTGCTGGTGACACTTTTGACGAATTACTAATGAACATTTAATAATATAACATGTGTGTCAAAATTGTCAAATAATATACTTACCACCATTATCTCACAAATAAACATACCTTGCACAAGTTATTGAATCGTGAAGTTTGTGTTGCTTTATTACAGGGTCAAAACAGCTATAGATTTGTCAAAGTTTATTGTGTGCGTGTATATATCTGTGAATTTCTCCAGAATGTACCCCAAGAATAGTGGAGTATAACTGTACAAGTTTCACTCTAGGCGGTATTTGAAAAAAAAAATGATCTTCAAACCAAAAAATCTGATATCCATTATCATTTAGTACCGCACAATCATTTCCAATAGTTCATCTTGACTTTTTATTTGTATTGACTATGCTTGGATGCTTCCAATTACTGCAATAATTTTAAATTTTGTTATTTGCAGTATTAGGAACCGCTTTGGCGTACAAAATGCTGCTCCACATCCCTTTCTGGGCTGGTGTTATGATATGTGGAGCAAGCACACTCCTGCTTCTGGGTTTACAAATCTTTGGGGTGAACTTCTCATCTCATCATATAATAGGACATAATCATTGAACCCTGTCATGATTAACAACAGGACGGTATCGATATGTACATTTTCACTGAAACAGCAAAGAACAGGCATTCTCATCGACTTAAGTTTTATAAATATTAAATGATGCATATATGAAATATGGGAAGAATGAATAGCACAGCACTTATATGACAAAGAAGTATATAATAGTGATTCAGAATGTATTGTTTATAAACTGAAGTGTGTGCCATCTTCTGCTTCTTAAAGGCTAGGAAAATGGAACTTGCTGGAGTTATTTTTATGCTCGTAATAGCTGCTTGCTTCTTTGTGGAACTTCACAGTACCAATCCACCTATGGGTGAGGTAATCGAGGGGTTGTTTGTTCCAAGATTACGGGGTGGTTATGCTACATCAGATGCAATTGCACTATTTAGTGCTCTTGTCGTACCGTAAGTATCTGCAATTTGAGATTAGACCCTTGTTGCACAATATTAAAATTTTATATCTCACTACCTCAAGTGTAACTGTAGGCATAATCTCTTCCTACACTCTTCGTTAGTGCTATCGAGAAAAATACCATCTTCACCAAAAGGAGTCAAGGTAAATGACAATTTCACTGTTGGTAACTAGAGCATTGTATCATATGCCAGAACTTCACGTGGTCCTGCATTATATTAGTAAATTCTTGTACAATGTCCAAATTTTAAATTTCCAGGACAGGATGAACAGAAAGAAATACAATACTAAAGATAGTAATTTGCAATCGTAATACATGCCTCATTTAATTGAATATAATTGCAGACCTTATATAAAAGGTTTTATACAAATAATTAGATAATAATTTTTTGCATAAATTGGATGCCAGTACCACTTGTTTAAGTTACTTTGGAGAAAGGTAACATAATTGTTTTACTTACAATAGAACCTTGTATTGTACAGGACTCATCTGCATTTTCCATGATTGAAAATGGATTTGCTTTGTTACTTGTGCTCCTTGTAAATGTTGGCATTGTGTCAATCACGGGAACAATATGTGCTGATAGTCAATCACTTGATGACATCAACAGATGCAGTGGTATGATGTTGAATTCAACATCTACATTACTTAAGGTTAGTACCAAGCTCAACATTGTGTAGTATTGTTAGGCCTGCAGGAATTGCTAGTTATTTGATGTTGATGTGTCATCTGTTACAAGTATAAACCAATACCAATCCTGGGTCTATTAAAGTATTTTATTTTCAACAATATTCCATTTAGTCTTTTGGCCTCACCAGGGTCCAAAATTAATCAGGTGTCCTGTTCTTTTTCAATTTTTCTCTAATGTCTATTCGTCTTCCACTCCTAAGTTCGCTCATCAAAACAGTGCTGTCTTGCATGTTCTTTTGAAGGCAGTCCTTGATTTAGTTATCCTAACAAAAAAAGAATTATAGATGAGTCAAAAATTTAATTATCCAAAAGTATAATATCATTTGTTGTGTGCTTTATTCTCTTTTTCTAAATGCTTAATGAAGTGTATATTGTACAGAAAATGTTCGAGAAGTCACGTTCAACAATATATGGTTTGGCACTATTGGCTTCAGGTCAAAGTTGTGCGGTGACTACCAGCTATTCTGGACAATACATTATGCAGGTAGGTTACAAACAAATACTATGATAGGCATGCAAGCAAATGATGCTAAATTATTCATTGTGTAATCAAGACAAAAGTTAGTGCATATGAATTGTCCCTGTTATATACCCGTCTAAACTACAAAACTATGTGTTGAAAAAGGAAGAAGTCTATTGTACTTCAACGACTCACTTCATTTGTTTAACCCCCTAAATAAAATCTTATACTGATTTTCTTTCTCAAACAATTCAAGCTGGTGCAATTGATAGACCCTTATGTAGTTGGACATTTTTCTCTATGTATGATTCGAGCACAAAGCTAAATTTTTGCACAATGGTACCTGACAAGCACTATTTTAAAAGGCAATAATATATTTCAGAATATTTTTTATAGTTTAATAATATATAACATCAACAATGTTCATAAAAAAACAGTACATTGTCATCCTACAAGTTCTGAAATAAAAACGTCACTTTTATATTCCTCTNAATTTTAAGATCAAACTTTACAAGATGATAAAGCGCATAATAACACATGTCAAAATATACATTATATTTTTTTATCATTATTTTTTGTAGGGAAAGATAATTAATAGTAAACTAATCTTTGGGATACAAAGTATATGAAAACAATGATAAAAAATTCAAGAAGTATTTTTATAATATATGTTATGATGTGCTTCATCATCTCATGAAGTTTCATCATAAGATTACTCTTGTGCCTGGAGAATTAAAAAAGACAAATTGTATTAGGGCTTAAATTGAACCAAAAAGCATTTGTGGGGGATAAACTAAACCAAAAAATAATTTACGGGGTTATTTGGACTTTGACTATACTTGTAGTACATTGGACTTTATCCTTTAATAGCAGGTGCCAACATTTTCTTTGGGGGTGTCAAAAGGACAAAGTGAATTGTTTGTGGAAGTAAAACCTATCCCATTTAAAAGATGGATTATAATTTTGCCAAGTGTTTTATGCATGTAACTTGATATTTTTCATGAAAGCTGACTTTTTGCGATGATGAAAGTTGACATATGGGTAAACACATATACTCTACAATAAAGTGGTCTACATATCACATATTTTCTATCTGGGTCTATTACAGGGTTTCTCTGGAATGAGGAGATGCGTCATTTACACTATTGCTCCTGTCTTCACCATTATACCTAGTTTGATAATTTGCAGCATTGGTGGTGCTTTACGAGTTGGAAGACTTATCAACATATCAGCAGTACTCATCTAGCATGCAGTGGTCTTCTGATTAAATTTATATTTTCATATAATTCTGATAATTTTATTTCTTCATCTTGCAGATTATATTAGCCTTTGTGCTACCATTTGCTCTAGTTCCTCTTCTAAAATTCAGCAGCAGTCCCGCGATGATAGGATTATATAAGAATTCAAATACTGTAAGCTCATCTATTTGATGCTACTTGCATCATTTTTTTCTCGAATGTGTAGGAGATCTATGCATCATTTCATTAAAGAGAGAAACGAAGTACAAGGGAGGGATTATAAACCCCCTAACCACATTCATATACAAAACGCATGTACTTACATCATGAAACAAGTTACTCCACAAACACAAAATCACCCCATGAGCGCAGATCCAAAGGAGGGAAATCACACGGCTTAAATCTTATGATTTCCACAATGTATGTAGATCGAGTTAGAATACCATAAGGCAATAATATTGCCTTGTATCAAAAAAATTATGTGCCCACATCAAGAAGCTTACGTTAGATGTTAAGTGTACAACTTATGCATATAATAGATAATTTGAAGATATATACCGCAACAGAAATTATTTGTATGTGTAGTACAAAAACTAGGTGAAACCTAATAATCTGGGGAAATTGCTAGCCCGTTATGTAGGCGAGAAATCATGCATGTGACAATTTATACCTCATTGATTGACATCAGTCTCATGCCTACAAAACTAGTTTGAAGCGCTCACATGGTATCTATGTCTTGTATAATTTGTTTCCGTTATTTACTATTCTAACATCAGCTCTATGTTCACTTTTCAGATTGTCCGAATCACGTGGATCCTATCGACAATACTTATGGGGATCAATGTTTATTTCTTTTGCACTAGCTTCATCAGTTGGCTTGTGCATAGTGAACTACCACGGGCAGTGAATGCAATAATAAGCACCCTTATCTTCCCTTTCATGGGAGCATATATTGCAGCTCTAATCTACTTAATTTTCAGAAAAGTTAGTGTTACTAGTAGGTTCCCATCCAGGCCTGTTTCATGTGGCACTCAAGTGGAAGAAGGGCAAAGTCGAGATGATAAACATGATGACTTCTCTGTATGTTGATACTTCATAAGATAGTACTGGATATCAATGCGATTCTTTCTGGTGGGATTTCTGTTTGTTCATATAGAATATATCTTGTGAAGAGAAATAACCTAAGGAAAGATGTATATAGCTCTATCTTACTTATAGATGGCTATAGATATTTGTAAACTTAACAACGCACAGGGGAATTCAATATACACTCTGCCACTTCAAGTCTCGGCTTTTTTTTCACAAGAAATTCAGCCCTGTTTGGAACATAGGAACTTTCCTTGTTCCGTGTCATCATTCTATGAAATTGACTTGAATTGATTTCTATAAAATTCATATATGATTCTTGTAAAATTCCTTCCATTCAAATGGAGCCTTCGATGGGCAAAAATAAATGCATTAGTGACCGACGTACAGGGCAGATCTGCTTAATGTGCATCCAGAAGTAGCTGTATCCCTAACAGTTTTGCAATATTATCAAGTACTTCCCTCCGTTCTGAATCGTTCTGAAATTTTTCTTGACAACCATAATAACAAGAGACTGATTTGTCACAGAGCTGCGGTGATCATAAAGAAAGCTACATGACAGCAAGTTACAGGCACAAAAGCATGCAATAAACGCAAGGACACTTCAAAACATCTGCAGAATGACAATTAAGTCACCATGGCAGCAGGTCTTTATTCATTAGAATCTGTGCGGATAGCTGCAGTAGAAGAAAGAAAAGGGGAAGAAAACCTATTCGCATGAAGAACCACGTTTGATCTGCAAATTTCCATTTCATTAACTCTAATAAGGCACATTAAGAAGAAAACCAAAAAGAAAAAAAAAAGAAAAAAATACTCTGCTTTTACAGTGTCTTTACTTAAGATGTGCAGGTTGCCGATGCACTATTTACACCGAGTGATAACAGAACCAAAAGATCTCGTGATTAGGCTAAATAAAACAGCGTTACACAAAAAATTTGTTTTTACTAACATTCACAATGAAAAGGAAAGCAGTATGTAACCATTCATCGTACGAAAGGCACTTGCCGAACTATAGATCAAGCATACTGTGAAAGTGCAGTATACATTATATTATGGAGGAACACTACTTCAAGTAAGAACTTAAAAAGAATCACCTTGCACCAAAGCAAATTTAAACTTCCTGTACTAAAAGATGAAGAAACTGTACTAAAACATGAAGAAAAACAAAATAACTTTCATACATGGACGCATGGCCAACATCCTACGTCCAAGTTCCTTTTTTCTTGTTTTCTATATGAACACGGTTACACATACGATTATATTGTCATCAATCATCAAAAAGAAATCCTACAAAGTAGGGCATAAAACATACACTAGCCAAACTCCAATGAGACCGATCTCTCGGAGTTGTCTTCAAAGTAGGTTCTCCTAAACTTTGAGGAGATCCACTTCTACGAGGGGTAGACATGCAGATCATGCCGTAACAGAAATACAAATAGTTTTTCAACTGGATTTGCATCATCCCTAAAAAAAAAAGAAGAAATGTCATCATTATATTTCACTGTGTTATTGAGGATATGAGAAAAGAAACAGACAAGATCAGTTAGGGTGAACAATAAGGCCTAACATTGGCTTGTTATTTACACCTGCTAACAGATACAGAACAACCCAGGTGTAAGTTTTTATGATTTTTACAAAAGAGTATACATTTTTGGCAACAAAAAACTGAAAAAGTATATAAAATATGTGAACAATACAGGAATATATATTCAGTAAGAACAAAAAGAAACGGTACACACTATGTAAGAGCGAAAACCTCATATTCATGGAGAAAATGATGGTGCAAGCCACACTGGAGGTGGCCAATTGCTCCATAAATTTGGAGAAGGCCACACGTCACTGATGCTTCCATCTTCCATGTTGACTTCAATCATGCGGCGCAGAGCATATATGTTGTGTCTATAACGACCATCGATGAGATCAGCAGCATGATAGACGCAATTCTGTTTTATCATGGAACAATCTTCGTTAGGAAGGAAGAAGAACGAGCTATTGAAGCCCATGAACAAAGCATAGCCCTGCAAGTTCTTGATCTCAACAATCCTCTGCTCAACAAAATCAATCTTGTACACGATGATACTGGATGTCCTCACATCAGGGTCTCTGACATAATCATCATCCCAGCTGACCTGAAGAATGTCACCCCATGGTGCGCGAACAATGTACTTGGCATCCTCAGTTGGTGGTGGCACGGTGGCTTCCAGGATGACCTTCACCACGGGAAAAGGCCCATTAAGATCAATTGTGTGGACCTCACCGGTGCTTCGTGTGGCGTAGAACAAGCCATCTTCACCGTTGTAGAAAAAATCCTCATACCCCCGGCAGGATGTCTCAGCGTGAACCAGATTCCACTACGCATCACCAATCCTCGCGAAAGAGAGAATTCTTTCGAACGACTGCATGATCATGACGATGCAATTTCCACTGGTTGGGTCAGAGGACCAGGCGACCTTCTCGTAGAAGGAGAAGCGGCCCTTATCAGGCTTAAGGTTTTCAAGAATCACATTCTTCCGGACACGCACGGATTCACCCAATTCCACATAATGGATCCGATACTTCCGGAGGATTCCTCGTTTGAAGGAGCACGTGACCTGTTTCAGGGTGGAGATCGGCGGGAGCCTGACCTGGGCGCGCGTGACGGGGTTGGCAAGCAGGAGGTCGGAATTCTCGTCGGCGGTGGCAAGCCAGCCGCGGGAGGAGCCCATGACGTAGCGCGTGGCGAACGGAAGGTCCGGGAGGGTGACGTGGTGGACCCTCCCGCCGGCGCCGTCCGTGAGGCTGCGCAGCGTGGCCGCGCTCGCGGGGGCGTCGCGGTCGGCGCCGGAGCGGAAGACCAGGCATGGCCCGCGGAAGAACGGGGCAGCCTCGAGCCGGGGGTCAGCCTTGTAGGCGGCGCGCCAGGTGCGGCAGGCGGCGGCCGAGGCGAGCAAGTCGGGGAGCTCCAGCGCGCCGAGGAACCAGTCGCGGTGGCGATCTGGTGGGTCTGCTTGCTCCATCTGTGCCTGCCTTGCGAGCTTGGCGTGTGCTCGCGCCCGCAGAGTGAAGAGAGTTGCCGGCGGTGAGGTGGTCTACGGCTGTGCTCGCGGCGGCGGAAGATGGAATCGAATGTGGATTGGGAACCAGCTCAGCGTCAGAGCTTCGCTCGTTCCGTAGATTGATCGTCGTCACGGCACCTTGGGGGCTCCCTTGAATATTGGCATTTTGGCAAGTGCCAATGTGCCATTCCACTGATGTAGCTAGATGAAAATTGCAGCGGAAGCTGATTAATCAAATTTATAAAAATTAGTCAGTTCATTAGTGATAAATTAATAGAGCTTACTATAACTTGATAAATATTTATAACGATGAAACATATTATATTTACTCATGTATATTAGATGCTTTACATCTTAAATTTTAAGCTTAAAAAACTACTGAAATAATCACGTCGTCAGTGATTTGCATGAGCCAAGAGGGGACCATAGCCCACCCTGACCGACACTGAGCTCCGCCAGTGCATACAACAACTTTTGCTATACGCCATTCTCACTTTTTCCTGAAGTATTCATTAATCCGATGGTTTCTTTTCAATTTGTAGCATGCCATCCATTGGAAAGATTAAATTGAGTCTATCATTAGTGACTTTTACATTTTGAAGTATTAGAAGAAATTACCTCAAATATAGATATATTGATTTTTTTTATAGTACTAGTATCGTGCCATATTTATACTAACTAATGTCACTTTTAGGTGACGTTTGGTAAATAAAAAATGAAAGGACATAAATAAAAAATTAAGATGCAACGAAGTGAACGAATGAATATCTTAGCAATTCCCTATCCAATCTCAAAGCTATTTCCAACTCTCCAAACGGCACCTTAATGATGTTGAATTTTCATGATGAGTAAAGTAAAATAGTTTTACATGAAAATATATTATACTACCTTTGTCCCACAATTATTTACATTTTTTTTATTTTTAAATGTCATATTAACTCTGTCTTACAAAAAATTTGTAAAAATATCTCTCAATTCTAAAGTCTTGACTTTTACTGAATCAATTCTGTTTCTTTTTTTTAAAAAAAAAGCAGAGGATACAATGATATTAATAAACCAACTGATCTTACAATATGATAAGGATGCTTCCATAAAGAGTGGAGCAAAGCAGACAACTAGAATTATCCTTGGGGATTGAGATTCAAAATTCGTTGCCAAAATTTTGCTGACGTATTGGTACAACTATAAGATTGGCCTCTTGGCCATGACTTATGGCTACTACTACATCCTGCAGGAGGCTGGCTGCTACGTTCTCTGAAAAGCTCTTTAGCGTATCTACATACAACTCAAGCTTCAGATGGAAATACATTATGCGGGTAAGCAAGAAGTTTGCACCAGGAATTTCCTATACTCCAGGTGTCATATAATCCACTCCTGAAGTGAACACAATATAGGTTACTATTTCAAGCATAGTCTTCAAGATTTAGCCACCTAAATTAACTAGAAGTTAAAAATTTCATTCTGGTTTCACAGATAGCCTCTCTGCATATTTCAAAGATATACAAAGGAGTCAGTAAAGTTGGCAGGGTAGCCCATGATATGCAAAGATGATTTCTAAAGCATGACTTACTTATGAGCTCGTATGTAACAATCATTGATGTACCCCAGAGAGACATGTTAAGAAACCTCGGTCCAAACCCTCTATAAAATCCCCTCCACCCATCTTCATCAAGTAGCATCCTGGTAGTTTTCATGACAGATGGCCTACCACTACCATAATTGTCCATGACCTGAAATCAGCACATGGATGTTAGTAACCTGAGTGATCATAATCCCTTGTATTGTAAGTAATTAGCTGAGACAATACCACACTTCAGGGTAATATACTCATAGCAAAGTTCATATAAACACTTCCTTCAAAGACAATTTGCATAACTACGGGATGATACGATCATCTCAGTACTGTGGACATCATCTGCTACACATGTAACCATGAAAAATGTTACAGTGCCAGCCATGAAATGTCATTATGGTTGCCAAACTGATAATGCAGTGGCCTCGGCACAGAAGAACTATAAGCTGAGACCAGGCAGCTGGAACTAAACAAACGACCTCACCAGGCGTGCCTAGAAGAAAATTTTGTGCTTTATGCAATTCTTTTAGGGGCTAGTGGGTATTACTGAAATCTCGTTTGGTAAAGATACATATTTTTTACAAGGTTAACACGTTAGCTATGTTACTGAATGTTTTTACGTTCAGGGCACAAGGTCCATAGCCCATGCAAATTTTATCCCACACCCTGTGACTAAACTCATGGTTGATCCTAGCTTAAGCTTCCTTTTGTGGTACTTCAGCTAAAAATCTATGAGGAAGACACATCAGCAAGTAGCCCCCTGTCAACTTATCACACTGGCACATTGAGCAATTTCCAATACAAGATCATGCTGAAATAAGATCTTCACTCCTTGGAATAGCACAAAATAAAGTATTTAGAGAAGATAATCGATGTTAAGAAAAAAAACATTCACGAAAGAATCATAGCTACATGTTCAGAAATCATATTTTAATTTACCTGAAGACGTGTCTTAATAGTATCGATCGGAGTGGTGATAATTGATGAGCAAGCACCAGCAATTGTGCCCGCTGTTGCTTGGACAGCAACAAATTCTGATTCAGATGGTTTCGTTTGTGAATCATCTCCATAACCCAAGCTCCTGAGTTATGTTAGAAGGAATATCAATCAAGGATGGCACTATCACCTTTGGACACTAAGGAACAAAAATGCTTGATAAAGCTAACACACCTCCAGATAGCATGTTGAGCGCCACCATACGAACTCCACCATAGGGCAGAAGCTGGTGATTGAGTCAACATGGTAATTCCAAATCCTCGGTAAAGTCCACGGACCCCTTCAGTTCTTACAACCTTGTTTATCACATCAAGTGGCCCTCTATATGTTGGCATCCCTGGTAATCCTTGGACCATGAGCCTTTGACAAATCTACATATACAGAATAGTGTTCTATGTAAACAAGCTCATAATACAAAAATATCACGAACTACCCAGCAAAATATTGCTATCAGCACAAGTTGAATTACTGAATTATTGAGTACATGATTTGATCTAAGTGTACATATTATACCAGAAGCGACCAACAACTTTTGGATACAAAAAAAAATGTAATCATAATATCATATACGAATTAAGAACACCAGTGAGATGGCAAAATGTTTAATTTGTGCATACGAATCTTATATTATAATCACAACAATGCCTGATGATTTGGACCACAAAGCAACATAAAGAGGAAATATTAACTGTGTTGCTAGGACATTCAATCAATTCAATTGCAATATTCATAGTTTCATTAACTAAACTCCATTTAAAAATAAAAGGCTCAACTAAATGAGAGTTTGGTTGATACACTAGAGCAATGCTGTTATGTTTTCCTTTCTTGAACAGAAGATAACCGCAAAAACACAAAGTTATTAGCTGAGCAGCAGGTCATTGGACCTCAATGTACTCGGTACAGAATGCAGAAATACAAAAATATGTAACTAACATGGAAGGATTCTCACCACATCAAGAGGTACAAAGTACGAGCTTGAAAAGATACTGGACACCAAGCCTGCCACACCATTGGCGACCGCAATCCTTGATGCCTCTGACATATCAAAACGTTGGGTATACTTAAAAGCCATTTCTTTGGAGACCTCCAGAGAAGTAAGAGCAAAGACTCGCCCAGGTAGCGCTCCAATTGCAGAGGTGCCAAAGCCTCTGAAAGCACCAGGAATGCCATCGCTTCTCAATATCCTCCTGAAAACGGCAAATCCAGACATATGCGCAAGACCTCCTTGGGCAACCTGCATCCTGGTCTTTACGACAGCTGTAGGATGCAAAGCACCTTGCTGGGCTGTAAAAAGAATAGCTCCAATTGCATGGAACCTTGTCTTGTCCAGCCTACAATGAAATATGAAAGAATTGCTATTCATTTACAAGAATATGTAATC
Source organism: Zoysia matrella (assembly GCA_001602295.1). Taxonomy (NCBI): domain Eukaryota; kingdom Viridiplantae; phylum Streptophyta; class Magnoliopsida; order Poales; family Poaceae; genus Zoysia; species Zoysia matrella. Next base: position 34,204 of record BCLG01002200.1, read on the forward strand.
ATGCATTGTCGCTTAATAATAGTTGACATGAATATTTTGCATAATTTCCATGGTAAAGTCCACATATCTTCAATGTAATACACTCTACAACGAAATTATAAGAATACAACTTACATACCAACTAAAAACCTTGCATATTAAACAGCAATCAGAACAATAAAATAACCAGTTACTATACTCAGTTATGACGTTTTAGGAGCAAAGCTTGTGGTAAGCACTTGCCCCATGAAAGGAAAACAGACACAACAGTTAATCGGACACCATAGAAGACTGAAAAAAAAAAAGATACGACATGAACTAAGGACCTCAAAACAATCTTAGAGATCAACTTTTCTTTGTTGTTCAAGTATTCCTCTAGCGGCAAACATAGGTACCAGCAGCCAAAGTCCATTGCTAACTGCTAACCGCACCATTTTCATGCACAGAAGCACATTCACTAGGGAGAACATAACATCTGCCCACCACAGTTTGGGACGGACAAGTCAGCTTCGCATGTTACTTGCCCTAACCGAATTTACAGCCTAATACCAAACAGCCTAATTTCAGTTCCCTATCCAAATCGACCGCAACAATCTCGTGACTAACCCCCCACGCCCCCAGACGAAACTACTCCAAAAAAGTTGGGGAAAGCACACCAATGCGCCCGTAAATCAGGTCCCCTGAATACGGTACCTCCAATTATTTCGGTGCTTCCCCGTTCCTCAACCTACACCCCGAGCCCGACGCTGCGACAGGCGGAATGGCTGAGTACAGGGCACGGACAAACTAGAAACAAACTGCTGGATGAGGGGAGCGGCGAACTAAAGACGCGAGGCCGTTCCTCCCTGCAGGTTGGAACTTGGAGAGAAAAATCCATATCTTCTTTTACGTTCCCCGTGGCACGTACCTCTCCCAGTTGATGTTGGCCTCTGCGAGCGCGATGCCCGCCGCGGAAGCGTCCGAAGTCTCCGCCGCCGCCATGGACTGCTGCGATTGGCACACGGGAGGAGAGGCTCCGCGAGGGGAACAAACAGGTCGCGGCTACGCGGTTGGTCGGACAGCTGCCTTCGCCTCTCGCCCGCTTCGTCTATCCCTCCTCCCCTCGCCGCGTCGCGGTGGGTGCCGATGCAAGCGAATATGCGCGCGCGGTGGGGAGGAATGGAAGAAGCGGGCGGCCGCGGCGGGCGGAGGAGGGGGAGGGGAAGGAGAGTTTTGTGTTGGGGTGGGCCCTGGGCCGAGGAATCGAGCCGAGTCGTTAGGGGTTCGGAACTTTCCTGCGCGCTCGCTGCCGCGCGGCAGGGCGCTGCCTAACCCGCCGCTCCGTCGGCCACGGGTCACCGACGCGTGGGGCTGCTTCTCCGTGAGTCGCGAGGTGGGTCCGGGTAGTCGGCGACAGAAAGGGCGACCGTGTGGCCGGCAGAGTCTCGTCGTTTCCTGCGCGTGGGGAGGCGGAGTCGTGGTCGTGGCCAGCGAGGCGCGGCCTGGGACACGTGTCAGGCAGCAGTTGAGCCTTGCTGTCGGCTTTCGCCTCGTGGGTCAAAAAAGGGCCTTTCACTCGTGTCAGCGTTGGCGCGGCTTGCACCGCAAGCTCGGGGAAGTCGTGTCCTCGCCCGGAACCGAGGACCACGTGCTTCCTCCCCAGCGGTAGAGGTGGTTGCCTGGTGCCACCGACGAATAATCTTGCATCTGAAAAAGAAAAATCGAAATCCATCTTGTTTTCGCTTGCCCTGATAATAATGCGTACTTGTGGTTAAACTTGGAAATAGTTTAGTTCAAATCGGATTGAAACGGTGTGGCTTCTGCTTTAGTCCGATTTAGCTTGGTTGAAATAGGTTGACATTACTAAAAATTCTGATTTGATTTGGTTGCACAATGTAACAGTTTGAAACCAATTTGATTTAGGTGCAAATGGTTTACATTGAAACGGTTTGAGCCCACTGTTCTGAGGCTGGTGAATATGAGTTAAGCTCATCCCTCGCTTGTACTTGTACGATGAAGTCGATATCCCAGTCGATCCAAGGGAAGCCACCACCATCAACGGCAGCAGCAATCCTTAGCATGCCGCTGGTACAACATGCGCAACCGTGAGGGTCGGCTCTGTGGTACGGTGTGTGTGACTGCGGGTAGTAGCTCTCATGTGTGGCGTGCATAGCTGTGAGTACCAACGACTATTCGACGCGTTACGTGCAGCTGCTGCAGGTACTAGCAGCAAGGCGATAAAGAAAACACCAACTGAGGTTTGGATGAGATGTGAGTGTAGTGGAGGCGAAAGGCAATGTTTGGTCAGCTATTCAGGGAGATGAATGCCGGAGTTTACAGAGAATTCTATAGATCAAACAAGTGTGTCCTTGTTTTTTAATTTGATCTTTGTCACCTCAAGTTCTAGTGATCGATCTCATGGAGGAAAAAATAAAGTAGGTGCATTCTTTCCTCTTTTTGCATGCATAAACATATAATTGATGAATCCATACACTTCTAATCAAGAAACAGTTAGCTTCAAAGTATAAATATTTTTTCAAAAAGTATAGCAGTATTGATAATTGATTTTCTAATTTCTCTATACATTTCCAGATCTTCACACAGTAACAGCAACTCAATTGAGTCTGACACCAAAGAGAATACACATTAGGACACATTGGACTCATCCCCCACAGCCGGAGGTCATGGACATCAAGGACCCCAAAAACTCATTGCTAGAGTAGCAACAACCCAATGATGATGAGGCCATCCATAAGGAAAAGCTGCTTCTTCGACCTCTCACTAACGAGCGCTCCTAGGACGGCAAGAGTCATGCCACTTTGTGTACATATGTTGGGCCGGAACCATTTAGAAGCAAATTAAATAATTTGGAACCGGTTTTAAACTGTAGTGAGAGAATTGGTTTGGTTTGGATTGGGTTGACTTCTAGTTTGGTTTGGTTTTATTTGAATAGATATATTAGTGGGTCGATGTGGGCTGCGCACAATATACAATAGTAAAGCGGTTCAACCTGAGCTAGGTTTTGTTTTCAACCCATTGACATATTGATGTATGGTTATTTGTAGAGAGAATAAGAGAGCACTTGCACAGTATATGAAAAGATATACTAGTTATGTTGATAAGAAGGGTCGGTTGTCAACACGTGCGAGAGGTGTAACCAACCTAGGTACTCGGTACTCAGGTAGCCTCGATTGAGATTAAGTGGAAAGATCTTTATTATTGTCTACTCACACCACTTTTCTTTTAATTGTGCTATTGTTTCATTATGTAAAATATGTCCTGCAGAGGTTATGATAAGACTTGGCTCATAGATGTGTGATTTATAGCAAGACTTAGCTCAGACTTGTTGAAAATACTACAATGTTCTCATTTTGTCCTAGGGTTTAACTCTTTTCCATGATGGTTTCTAGCCTTCTTTGAAAATAGGCTCGTCCATCAGATTCATTCGTGGACCAACAGTGTCATAAAAACTACTACTACAACATTGTTTGATGTATTGCTCGACACAACAAAAAACGGCTTTGCCGAGAAAAAATAAAAGTGAAGAGTATAATAAACCAACTACTAACAATTAAGTTGCCTTATGAGATAAAATCTCATTTAGAGTTAGCTCTAAAGTATTGGAATATTGTCTTGCTCCATTTTTCTTATTCCTATTGGCACCATGTCATTGTGGTTGCTATTTAGTATTTTTTTTTTATTATCCCAATAAACTCAACTTCGAACTCTTACGGAGGACGCACAACCCTATACAATTCTACTAAGGCAAGATCCTTAATATGCTAGTGAGAAAAGGATAGAACGATCAAATAAACCCTAGCATGAGATTCATCATGAGCAAGATAAAACTATTCATCTAAATTACTTGTACAAAGTTAAATATGGAGTTTTAGATTACATTCGATTCAACCTCATCTAATGTCCTTATCCGTAAGTACGGCTCAACCGGAGACAAACAAACCTAATTCCATGGCAGATGACTACGTGGCACCAGTGCTATATGACACTGAATCTTAACATTAGTTTATATCGTAGCATTGGTGGTTAATATAAGCACTGATAATTAATGTTGAGACTCGGTGTCATGTAGCACTTATGCCACATATTTGTTTTTTATTATAAGCTCTGCTATACATGTAACTAAATTTGATGCCAACCATAATGAAGTGAAATTACAAACGAAGCCCATGGTCCAGTAAGGTTATAAAGAAACAGATGTAATCATGCCTACAAGTAGCAGCTATCGTCACCGTCCATCTATCATTGTCTTCACAGCAGCAGTTGGCAATGGCATCAATCCATATATACTCTCCTGCAACCGTCAGATGATTACTTATTATATCGTGGCGCCTCAAATCTATACTTATCCCCAAATCAAACAAACTAGTGCCGCTGATGTCAACACATGCATCTATTACGGCTGGATTGGGAAAATCATGACGCAACGAGAGAAGGCTATGGCATAGACGTTTGTGTGTTGTGTGTGGGTAATTCATGTATGTGGACAGCATCAAGGAACTCAATTTAGAGATTTTTCTGTGGACGCATCTTATCTGCTCTCGTAGCCTTCTTCCATACGTATTTTTACAACATGGTGAATTTTCATTGATTTGTTATTGTTTATCATGCTAGAAAAAATAGGATCCAATAAAATTTCATCACGTCTGTGTGAGTATGCATGAGATGAAGGTATGGGAGGAGGGAAGTCAATTCATCTTGTACACAACTTGTTTCTCTCCGGCTAAAGCCTTAGCCTGTCTTGCAAGAGCTGATCAAGTGTGTTTGTCAATGGTTGCGGTGCCCACTAGTGTCCATTAGACAATAATTAGGTATCGGTTTGAGGCTCTGTTTGAGGATGATATTTAAAGATTTTTTTTATTTCTCTCTTACTAAGTACTCCCTCCGTTGTTTAATTGATGTCACCATTACTTTTAAATTCAACTTTGACCATTCGTTTTATTTAAAAAAATTTGATAAATTTTATATATTTTGATATAATTTGATTTATCATTAGAATTATTTGAATCACATCTTAAAATTTTACATATTCCAGCAAATTTTTTAAATAAGATGAATAGTCAAAGTTAATTGTAAAAGTCAACAGCGACATCAATTTAAGAATAGAGGGAGTACAATTCTAGCACCTATTTGTGCATGCACCCACACACTCACCAGTACTCCCATGCACATCTACACATCCTGTGAACATTAACAAAACTATAACTACATATGAACACATCCTTTCTAATATAACTGAAAATATTAAAATTCAATGCGCAACGAAGATGTCGAACTGCCGCTATGGCTTCACGTATGGAGAAGATACATTGATATTATTTTATAGATAAACCTAATGAGAAAGTCCTAGCCTGCACTGCTTCAAAACAAACCAGTCGGGCGATGCTCATTCTCACATCTAGAGAATATTTTTAAAAGGTTAGCATCATATTTCCGTTTTCAATTCTTGTAGTTCAAATTCGTGAAGCTGCTTACCAGAAAATTACATTATCCTGAAAAATAAATAAAACATTTAGGTGAGATTCTTGCTTGCTATCACTGGTAAGCTACTTATAAGCGAAAATAAACAGGGCCATAGATTACTCCCTCCCATCAATTCTGATGAGGACATCACTCCTTTAGATACATACAAGAGTCTTCAAATTAGTATTGATGAAACTCACACACGACAGTTGAGATTAGAGGTGAGCTCGTTTCTAAACACATGTTTTCCTTCTTTTGAGAATAGATTGCTACCTAATAACTTTGTCATGATTAGAAACATTAGAGAGAGTCAAGAAAAGCATGAAGAAGTACCCTGTTTCCAAACAGTTTCGCCGTTTGACGGCTTGTTGGTTACCAACTTCGTGATTCAATCTAGATTTCGCAAGGAAGTTGCGTTCTTTTTTGTTCTTACTTGTGTTCTTTGATTTGCAGGCATGGATTAGCTTTCTTGGCGAGGTCAATGGTGTGTGCACGGTTGATAACCAAAGGAGAAGTAGTGCTGCGATTGCGGGGTTCGAATCGTGTTGATTTGAGGCCGGATCGATTGTGTGTCGCATCTCTACCAAATCGAGAGTTATCACGATCTGACGGAAGATCGAGAACCACGTACACATCAAGTAGTAATCAGAGCTTCAGGTATACCGTCAGGTTCACATCTATCCTTGTTTATTTTGCATTCATCGTATCGTCCAAAGAAAAGCCACAACACAACAAAAATTAGTAGATCGTTAGGTGTTTCTCTGTCCAAGCCGTGTTTAGCCTTTGCATAATTTTATTTCAGAGTTCGTAGTGTTGAGTTTATGTCTTTAGTTTGTATTTTGGTTACTGAATTTCGTGATCTTTTTGTATCCAGGTGTTTTCCTTTATCGTTCATCCATATCGTGTTTAGATCTGTTATTGTGTCACATCTGTTAATTATTTTTTATTGAAAATTTATCCCACCCACCCACCCATCTTTCGATCACAACCAGATCCACGCTTTATATATCCACATCTCTATATTTATCCGCTGCTCAATCATCCACAAAAATGTCCACAAAATCCGCATCCGATTTAAAATCCGAATTTGTTTTCAGTCTTTCAAACAAATCTGATTCGTAGATCCATCATTAAAATAGTCATAACTTTTGTTTCTGTACTCTAAATTAGACATATAAGTACTTTTTAGATATCTACAGAAAATTTCTCATCCTCCCACGATCCTAGATTCAACAAATTCATAACAGAAGTTTCTGTTTTTGCTCTCCGAAGTTTTAGCACATATTTAACAGAAATTTGAGATTTTTCCAGACCACATATTTTATCATATGGATCTGAAATTTGGTCGTGTATCATCTTTTATGCTTCTGGTTCAGAGAAAAATATCTGAAAAATAAAATAAAAATAAAAAAATTTGAAGACCAAGAAGTCGAGAATTAATCTTCGCTGATTTTTCAAGTGCTGAATAGTTTGCTGATTTCTGGAGCCTTATCATTTGTATTGTTCCTGTCCTTTGATATCTTTACTCATATTTTTTTGTAACATCTGAATTTTTTTTATAAGATTGGGTCAGCAACTAGAACATAATACTTAGAACACTTATTCAATATTATTATCTGTTATAGAATTATGTTCCACTAATCATTATTTCAGCACTCCAAGCTCCACATATATATATCGGATCAGCACTGTATTTGACCCTGTAATTTTGAAATTACGACTCCCTGATTTCTTTTACCACTGGTTGCATCATCCTTTGCTTTGTTTTGGTAAGAATCTTGCAAGAGCTCGGTAAGGCGTTTCTTTTTGCGGAATTTTCACCACCCACTCACTATAGTTGCAGGAATATTATTTTTGCTGTCCATATGCTATTTTCTAACCATGACAGGAAGAAACGGAGGTGAATACAATAATATTGCGACAAACTTTGCGAGATGTAATCTACCGCAAAGAGATGTTGCACATAATCAAAAGACGCATAAGTTTCAGATCATTGCTACATCATGTCCTTCCACGAGTAACTATATTCTTTCATCTCTTCCTTTATATGATGGTTTAGATTCTACTAAATATATTGTTTAGAAAAATGATATGAATAATCTATTTGGACAATGCCGTATTAGTGAAAGGAGAAAGCTTTTAAATGTTGATCATGCATTAGTTGATCATGTTTTAACTTTGTGACAACATTTTTATATAACAAAAAAAATATCCTCTGACATAGAGTGATGCTAAAATTTTTATGAAAATAAGTTTTTGTTGATACATCTTTAAAATCTATGTCTAGTTGTGATGAACACTTCTTAGAGGAGGAGTTTTCTGCTGTACCTCCTATTGCATCTAACATTTTGCAAGAAATTGAGATCAAACAAGAAGATGAAAGTGATACATACAAGGAGAAAGAAGAGATACACAATGTTCCATGCATAAGCCCAAAATGAGATTGATGATAACACGTCAAAAGATATTGCTGAAAATGAGAAGAAAATTATTGAACATCGATCAAAAAAAGG
>BCLG01002200.1:42176-65145 GCA_001602295.1 Zoysia matrella
GTACTGATATTTCTATTCTTCCTATGTAACAAGAAGTGAATGAATTTGAAACTTCTAATTTTTATCCATTCACTAGTGCTAAAATTAAACATTTCACACTCATTACATGTAAAAATGATGAGCTGAAATTGCTATCTTTTCCAAACACGGTGAGTTATATTGAATATAATTCTTTTCGTGACCTTACTACAGTAGAGAGGATGATATTTTTGAAACCTGAATTGCTTTTGTTTACTAGAACAAATTTTTATGTTATACGTAATTATGATTCTAGAGGTGTCTTTTTGATGCATAGAGTTTATATTTGCTCAAATTTGAAGTCCTCTTGCATGATGAAAATAATTGACAAACTAGATGATAGAAATACAAAATGTCATGTCATGTCCTATTTATCTAGTTTTTCTAAGACAACACACTTTATGGCTTATCAGAAGAATGATCTTGCTGATTTTTGTAATAAAAATACTCTGTGTGATGCTTTAGTGTGCAAAGATGCCATGTTTGCATGTCGTGATCTTTCTATCTATTTGTACGCTCCTGCTACTAACTATTTGCAGAAATATTATAATACCCAAGGGAGAAAGCTGAGGACGGCTTTCCATCAGAAAGGAGAGAATGATGAGATTATAAAGATCTTTTAGCCACTAAGTGAATGCATTCAAATACCGTTGTGGCCTCCACCTTTTCATGCAGATTGTAGGGCATGGTAGAGTCGAGGTCCCGACAATGAACTTGAGTTGAAGACGACTCTAAAACAAGAAGAGAAGGATGATGAGAACATCACTCCTTTAGATACATACAAGAGTCCTCAAATTAGTATTGATGAAACTCACGCACGACAGTTGAGATTAGAGGTAAGCTCGTTTCTAAACACATGTTTTTCTTTCTTTGAGAATAAATTGCTACCTAATAACTTTGTCATAATTAGAAACATTAAAGAGAGTCAAGGAAAGCATGAAGAAGGACTTAGAGATGCTCAAGATCAGAACCGCACGTTCGACCTCGGAGGAGATAAAAAAAACTAAGGTTCGAGTCTGATTTGGGCTCCAAGAGCAGTCTACACTAAAACGGATGCCCCAGTCTCATATGAGCTCCGTTTTGGACGTTCTAGATACCGTTGGAAACCTGACAAGATAAGCTTTTCAACAGCACTAGTCTCATCTCCAAATTCGACCGGAATCAGCGGAAATCATTGAAACAAGATGACATCCAGAAACTGCCCGAGTACTGCAACACTATCTTTTGGCATTTGGGCCTTGTATCTTTCTTGGCCCATTAGTATTAGGGTTTACCCATAAAGTCGATCTAAACTCTATAAATTACTCTATAAATTCAGAACCCGTCTTCATTAAAGATAGGTTTTTGATTAGTTTTCTCCTATTTTCAAACAGTTTCGTCGTTTGATGGCTTGTTGGTTATTCAACTTCGTGATTCAATCCAGATTTCGTAAGTGAGTTGCGTTCTTCCTTATTCTTGCTTGTGTTCTTCGATTTGCAGGCAGAGATTAGCTTTTTTGGCGAGGTCAATCGTGTGTGCACGGTTGATAACCAGAGGAGAAGTGGTACTGCGATTGTGAGGTTCGAATCACGTTGATTTGAGGCCGGATCGATTGTGTCGCATGTCCGTCAAATCGAGAGTTATCACGACGTGACGAAAGATCGGAACCAAGTACACATCAAATTCTAGCACTATTTTGAAAATTAGTTGAAAAAAATCCAAAGATATAGTAGTTCAAATAAAACTACTCTTTCGTTCTCAAATTAATGTCACCATTAATTACAAACGTCAACTTTGATCATTCGTTTTATTAAAAAAATATGATAAATTTCATATATTTTGTTATAATTTGATTTATCGTCAAAGATATTTAAATTACAACTTATAATTTTTTAAGATTTGAATTAATTTTTTAATAAACCGAATGATTAAAATTAATATTTGTAATCAACAACGACATTAATTTGAATAGCACTTAGGTGCTGTTTGGTTAGCTCATTTTGCAACGTAAATAGTTTACGGTGTTATCTGTTAACAATGTTTTATGTTTGGTTAGAATGTTCCGTAATTTATTCACAGTGTGATCGGTTTCCAGTGTTCAGAGCCTCGATACTGTCCACACACCGCCGTGAACCAATCCCATCCCATCGAGGCATCGCTGGTCTTCTTCTCCGGGTGCGTCGGCTACCGGCTTGGCTGCGCCTCCTCTCCGCCTCCGCTGCTATCGGCCGGCGCCCCCTCGCGATTGACCTCGACGCGAGGTAGAAGCTCGTGTTGTCTCCATTCCCCGCCGACCCGGCGCTGAACAAGGTGCCCGACCACACCGTGTACTCGTAGTTGCTCAATACAATCAGAGAAGCCATATTGCAGTTGTGCAGCCCCAAACTCTCTTGATTCGCATTTCAATTTGAGTTTCTTGTGAGGGTGAGGTCGATTGATCTTGGTCGGGAAGGACGAGGATGCAGAGCATAGCTCCGTTGTAATTTTGTCATTGTAGCAGGCAACGTCGGCATCTGGGACCAGGACGGGCCCAGCAGCGGCAGGGCTTCCTCATCCTGCGGCGCGAGGGAGCACAAGCAAGGATCTCGTCGGGGCCGGAGTCGTATGGGAGAACACCGCCGCGGTGGCGGCGATCGGTCGCGGCAACTGAGATCTCAGCGACGTCTGATGCGAGCGCCGGCAAGAGCAGCATACGGGAGCAATTAATTACCATCACGGAGTCGAAAACAAACAAAATACGGAATCATCTATCCCACCTCCAATTCTCTGCATTCCATTACCATTAACGTTACCGTTAACAGAACACATACCAGACATCACCTTAGATTTGATTGTGTTTTAGACTAATCTAGATGCTTCTGGGGCGTCAGATTTCAGAGAGTAATAAAGTAAATGGTCTTTACAGTCCATGGTCAGACAGGACACAATGGCACGTTCACGAGTGGCCGGCCACCAAGTTCGAGAACACTCGCGAGCCACCCGACCCGAATCTCGGTGCCAGGCGTTTTTGAACAAAGGATTTTTTTTAAATACCATATTTTTCGGTAAAAATGAATTAATTCTTGTAAAAGTTCTATTATTCTTATGAAATTTTTGCATTTCAAAATAAGTCTCAAAAGTTCTGTCAAAGAAAAAAAAATGTCTGCCAAGTGGGCCTGAAGAGAGAGTAGTTACTGTTATATCCTGGAGTAGTACGAAGCAACCCTCAAACCGCCACCGCTTGGCCAAAATTTCAAACAGCGTCGAGGAGCAGTTGCGTCACCTCGCGCGAAGCCACCAGGGCCGTTCCTGTTCTGTTTCTTCAAGAGGAGCGTCGACGCCACGTTAGCAGAAAGGGGGTGTGAATGTGATGCGTTCGGATCCCGAATTCAGGGCACCGTATCGATTGCTGCAGTCAATAGGATGTTGAATTTACCAGCACGCCGAAATTATTTTTATGGTTACGGTAGCAAAATTTTTTTTATAGGTCATGTGATCGTTGTTTAAATGCGCACCTGCACAAAGATCTTCAATAATGGGTTTCTGTTCCAAATGTCTAAGTTTAAATAAAATAGATCTTTTTTAACTTTTACTAATAATATCTAAAAAATTACATAATTTTTATAAAAACTTATTTATAATGAATAAAAAAAATATAATTTTTATATAATAAAATATTATTAATTATACATTATCAATGGTCAAAGTGATAAAATTTTGATTTTGACTAATTCTATAAATGCTTATATTTGAGAACGGAGGGAGCACCTTATTCATCTTAAAAAATATTCTTTTCTTTATTTTTCCTTAAAATTTTCCTCTACCCTTATTTATTCTCAATCTAAATTTTGCTTCCTTCGCCCTAATGACTATATACCAACAGATTTTTCCGGTCTAAGTTGAAAAAAATTTAAAATACACCTGAACTAGGAAAAAAATTGATATTTTAAAACATGTATGTGACTACCAAACATAAAAAAAATAAAAAATATAAATACTTAGGAAAACATATTTTTGAAATTATATTTTTGCTATGTTCAACTTAGTCACATACTCCTTCCATTCTTTAATTATTGCCTGTTGACTTTTAATATCAACTTTGACCATTTATCTTGATGAGAGATTCGGTTTCTGATCTTTCGATTTAGATGGTAATCACGGTTGCTTGCAGGATGACTGCCTGAAGTGCCCGATCTTTCGATGATATGATAACTATTGATTTGGTGGAGTCGACCCTTACGATGCGACTACAATCGAATAGGTCGTGTGCGCTTTAGCAATCGCAGAACTAACTTTGAATGATTATTGATCTCGTCGGAATAGCAAGATCAACCTGATCACGAAGATCAATTCCTGCAAATAATTGAATAACAAGCAAAAACAAGATAAACAAGCACTGAATTGCTACATCAAATATGAGTTCAATTTGAACAAGATACACAAAAGGTAAAGTTCTGATGGCAAGAAGACGGGTGGTCTAGTCGACACGCGCTCTGCAAGCGGAAGTATTGATGGCAAAACTTTAATCTATCAAAACCCAAATGTTCATGGTGGTGGCAGAGGCCTTTGAATAGGGTGGACGACGACCATGGGTGCTGGGTCGTACTCGAACCTTAGGATGCATCTTTAATGAGCTCAACTCGATACACGGGCCAACAGTCTAAGTTGAAGTAAAGCAGCATCTTCTGTAGAAAAATATTAATTGACACTGACTCTGATGTCGTATAAAAGTGAGGTCGAATCCAATGGAAACTAAACTTGATAAGCTTTTTAGAAAGTACTTAAATGTTCAAAATGGAGCATGTATGAAGTTATGACAGATGTTAGAATTTGGTGTTGTACTGCGATCCAAATCCAGACTGAGCGACTCCATCTTCTGTTGGTTTTCTCTTTGGTTCTTAAGCAACATAAAAGTATACAAATTTTCATGGTCTAATGAAATTGAATATGAGATTAAAAGTGAACTTACTTGATAATTAGGTTAACATGCATGGGAGCAAGTCATAGGACCTGTAACTGAAACATGTGTAAGTGTAGGTGAGGAGGACGTATCGATGATGTTGATGTTCTCATCATCTTATCTCACTTGAATTAGAGTCGTCTTCGATTCAAGTTTCAAGTTTAGATTGTAAAATCACCACTTCACCATGCTATTCTGAAATCATGAAAGGTGTGGGCTACGAAGATATGTATGTGATCTAATCACATCTTATTCAAAAAATAAATTCAAATATATAAAAATATAAGTTGGGATTCAAATACCTTTAACGATAAAGTAATTTATAACAAAATATATAATATTCATTAATCTTTTTTAATAAGATGAATAGTTAAAGTTAATGTTAGAAGTCAAACGACAACAACAATTAAAGAATAGAGGAGTACTCTCTTCGTTCTAATAGAAGTCTATTTTTAGCTTTTGTGACTACGACTTTGACCAATGATTTAAATATGTTTAATAAATTTTAATAATATAAATTATATATATTATGAAAGTTTTTTTTGATGAATATAAAAGTACAAATACTAAGTTTTTAAATTTAACTAAAACTATAAAAATCATTGATCAAAGTGACAGTTAACAAAAGCTAAAAATAAACTTATACTGAGACGGAGGTAGTACATATATAAGAATATCAATCTGTTATTATAATAGTTAGGGTGAATTCGGAAGCAAAATTAAAAAGGAAGATGAATAACGGAAGAGAAAAATTTTAAAGGTGAAGAAAGGAATAAATAAATTTTTAGAGTGAAATTTGCTAAATAGAAAACAAGATTGCCCAGCCTCACAATGAATACCACTGCACTTTTAAATTTAAAAAAAAACAGTTCAATATTTTTGAAAAATATATAGAAACATAAATGTTTCCTCCTATATAGACTTCAGTGATTTTTTTTAACCTCTCCTACTGAATACATGTTAACATGTGTCCTCACCTCAGTTGCTTGCGGGCATCTGTTGCCGGAAATATTTTGTACTCCTACGTACCGTATTTTTTCGTTGTAAACTTAACTTAGAAGCAAATGTCAGGTCTTCCGCGCTGCTCGTGGGCCCAGCCTTGCGAGCCCCACACGCCATTGACTCGTACCGAATGCTGGCCGTGCCGTTTGTGCTGCAGCCTGCCACCCCAGTTAAAGATGTTGACAGCTCCACGTTCCATTTTGGAACAAAAACCCACGTCCGTTAGTTCTATTTTCTGAAACTATTCTCACTGTCCCGTGGGTCCAGCCTGTCTCGGACCCCACTTTCATCGGCGGAACCCCCTATTCCGCCGCGTGAAATAGGCCGCCTTCCGAAATTTCTTCCATCCAACGCAGAAAATTCTAGGGCTGTGCTTTTCCGTCCAAACAGCGCCCGTCAGTCGCCCTCACGCATCCGCCCTCATTTTCACGTGGGCCCGAAAGCGCCGGGTCCCATACTCAGCGAGACGATGCTCTGGCTGGACCCCGCATGAGGACCCACATGTCGGTGTCACCATCCCGCTCTGTCGCCTGAACCGCCTTATAAACCGAGGGCAGAACCGTCCTACTGCTAAAATAGAATCCCAGGAATAAAACGAAGCGAGTGTGCGGGGGGCAGCCGCGAGAGAAAGACTGATTTTTTTTTTCGCCTCTCATCCCCCACTCCGTTCGCGTTTCCCGCTTCGTTTCCATCTCCCTTTCTACGCTCCCCCTCCCCTCGTCGCCGCCGCCTCGCCTTCGTCCCTTCTCTCTCTTCTAGGGTTAGGGTTTCCGCCGCCGGGCGTCACGTTGGGATTGCGTCGTCGTCGGTGAGTCCCTTCTTGCCTGCCTCTATCTCTGTCTCCTCTAACGCACCGTGATCTGTTCCTGGTCGTCGGCCCCTCGTGCTGGTCGCTGGCGTGAGCGTTTCGTGGATCGTCGAGAAGGAGATCCTGTAGGGCGGGTCCAGACGCGGCGTGTGGATGTACGCGGTGTTGGATCTCGGACGGTTTCGGGTGGGCGCTGTCGGTTCGTGGATCTAGGGTTGAGGCACGGCCGTGGCGTGTGAATCGGAGATCCGTTGCTGAATTCGCGAGGCTGATTTAGGCTCTGATCTAGTCTCGGTGCTAACTTATTATCGATTTCAGTCGATGTTTGTCGATTTTCATGGTTGGGTAGGCTTTATTAATTTGCTTCACGGACAATTTCTCCTGAAAATCACCATATTTCGTCATTTCTGTTATTTGTAATGCTCTCTGAATGTTTTTTTATAATATTACTGTAGTAATGCATGCTTATGTACGATTACAAATTGAACCATTCTGATCACTGAACTTTGCTTTGCTGTTATCAAAAGCGATGCAATTTGCCTTACAAATTTGCAATGCTGACCCAGCTGAGCAGACACAGAGCACCATGGCAATATATGTTTTTTGAAACGTACAGCTGATGCAACGTACGCCTTCTATCTATTATTCATGGGCGTGTAAATTCAAATATTTCTTCCACAGTTCACCAGTGTGCATGTCTCTTCAGTTGGGAACGTAGTTAATAATACTCCTTTCCTTCCGTTTCAATACGTGGGAAGAGCAGCGTTGGCATGCTGGAATCGACATGGAAGACATGCAGCAGGCAACGATGCTGCATGCATACACGGTCATGACTGTATGCAGTAACTGCCAAGCGTGATAAGTTAGTCGAAGTGGCAGCAGCATCGGTTAGCATGCAGATGTAGGAGCATTATTTTCTCCTTGGCCTCTGCATATGATGCTTAGACGCTGGTGAAAAATAGATGGAGTAAAATGTAACAACTCATATCTACTGGTTTTCAAATCAACTTTTTCTAAGTTAATTAAATTTGATACTTCTTGCCATATGATGCTGCTCTATCACCATGAATCTTATGAACTGTAACATGAAATCTTGTTTCTCAGCTGTTTGCTTGTCTGTTTGAATGAGTCATATTATTAAGCTGTCAATAACATTCATAATGTTGGATATTCCAGCGGAGTTTGACCACTGCTGAAGTAGAACAAGGCACTTGTTCCAGAGTGTCAATTGTATGGAGATGGGAATGACCCCTGAACTAATGTATGGACAAAATGTTTCTGTTTCTGCTGCTGCAAATCCGTACCAATATGGTTATGCAGGTGAAGTAGACTCTCCGTGGACTGTTGGTGGTTCTCTTTTCTTAGTCACAATCCTTTTATTTTATTCTAATCAATTTGTCAAATGCAGAAGTTGGAACACCTATGGAATGGTATAACCACCCAAACTCTTTAGGATACGATGGTCAAGATGTCTATTACCCGGTTAGTATGACTTTAAAGGCTTATTTGCTATACTTTGTAGTTGCACTTTCTGGAACTTTTATCTAACGGGACCCTTTGTATATGCTTGCAGAAAGAAGGCGTGCAGTGCGTATACTATGCGCCCCCTGACAATGGTTACATGCCCTCTTCCTACAGCCATTACCCTGTGGATCCTTCTTTCATACCCGATGGCTCATTTGTGACCCAAGAATATGTTGCTGACACTTCTAACTCCACATGTCAAATGGTTCCCCCATCCTATCCCCCATCTTATTACATTCCATCAGCTCTTCCTTATGCCCAAGATAGTGTCTCTGGAAGCACAACGACACTAATTCCTCCCCCAACTGTTACATATCTTCCTACTATGCCAACTTATGCTGCAACATCTTTTAATGCGGTAATACCGTTAATTGGTCCTGTCACCACAACAAGTGATATGGTTGTGAATCAACCAATACAGTCTACCATTATCTCTTCAAAGCAGTTTGATGACCACACAAAACTGAAAGCTCAGCCGCAGAATTCAGTTCCACAGAAGCAAGAGCGACCAGATGGGTCCATGGTGCCTTTTAAACTTCCTAATGCTTCGCAGGTAGAAAAGTTGTCTCAAGTTATTTTAGATTTTCTTTTTTTTTTTTCTAATCTTGTAGACACTTCATATTCCTGCAAAGCTTTTTGATTTTCCTATCATGTAGATAATGTGGAGCAATATATGGATAGTTCCTCTATGAAGTATTCTGCAGGCTATCTCTGCAATGAAAAAAAAATCCAATTAAAAAATCAGTATGAACTTCTTATTGGTACCAGACTACTATCATGTCTAAATGTTGCAGAACTTGCTTCTGGCAGGCTACTTTCGTTAAACGTTGTTAACATAAGCCATTCTTGTGTTAGTATGGGTGAAATTTTTATTCACTTCTTTCCGTAGACCTATATAAGTATTTCTTTTAAATATTTCTTGCATTTAGGGATCTGCTGAATGTTAATAGTTTGCTTTTTCTCTGCTTTCTTTATTGAGTCTGAACAGTTTTGTACCAACTATAAATTTCTTCCTGTAAGACCAATTTCATGGTCTAAAAATGTTGTTTTGGATGTATTTTCCCATTGTACTTAACCAGCATATCACTGTTTTTGATTGGAAACATGGAGGGTGTGAAAACTAGTGAACCTTAGGTTCAGCTCCGAACCTCTTTGGTTCAGCCAAATGAACAAGTTTTCCAAAATGAACATCACCAATTTTTCACCTATAGAAACATATAAATGTTCACTATTTTTGTTGCTTTAGCATAACTTGTGTGCTTTGAATTATAACTGACATGTTTTTTTTTTAATAATGCTTAGGCATCAGTGCATTTGCTTGAAGGGCCGAAAGCTACCAGCAAGCATTCATCACATGAAAAGTTGTCTGCAAACAACTGCTTTGGAAGTGCCAGAGCTGATCTTCAGAAGTGGGCTTCTGCTGAGAAATTCCAGCCTTCTTCAAAATCAAGTAGTCATCTCAATGGTTCTGGGCAAAAGTTGTCGAGCGAAAATGGCGTAGGTGACTTGGAGAAACCAAACAACCAAAAGTCCCCTGCCATAATTGCCAAGTCTCACACGACAAGGCTCCCTGTTAGTAATCCAGAGGGGACAATCTATATCAGAACTGATGAATACAACAGGCATGATCTCCGAGTGGACCATACATATGCAAAATTCTTTGTCATCAAGTCGATTGGGGAGGCAGATGTCCACAAGTCAATTAAATATGGTGTATGGTCTAGTTCCTCCAGTGGAAACATCAAGCTAGATAATGCATTCAGGGATGCTGACAGGATATCTAAGAGGAACAACACCAAGTGTCCCGTTTTCTTGTTCTTCTCTGTAAGTATCTTTTTATCGATCATCCATATTTCAGCTTTTCTTCCCTTGTATGGTTCATTTATTGATTTTTTATAATTTTAATTAGGTGAATGGTAGTGGGCACTTCTGTGGCATGGCGGAGATGGTTGGTCCTGTTGATTTTCAGAGGGATATGGACTTCTGGTGTCAGGATAAATGGAGTGGTTGCTTTCCTGTGAGATGGCACATTGTTAAAGATATACCAAACTATTCCTTGCAACACATCACGCTGCAGAATAACGAAAACAAGCCTGTCACACACAGCAGAGATACACAGGAAGTAAGTGTGACACATCCAGTTTCGTGATTTCTTCTGTGAATTGTTTCATTGATTCATGAATTGCTTTTTATATGGTAGTGTCTCATGGCTTTTTTATGATCTCTCATCTGCAGATTCCTTACTTCCCTGGGATAACTTTGCTTAAGATATTTAAGGAGATAAAAGTGAAGGATTGCTTGTTTGATGATTTCATGAAATATGAAGCGGAGGAGGATAGAATTAAACAGTACAGAAGGTGCAAGTTAAACCACAATGCTCCTGATTTTGTACCTGTCTCACAACGCAGAGAGAACGAGTCAGATGCTCAGCAGGGAAAAGTCAGCACTGTGCTGATAGACAAAACGTCGCAGATACAAAATGTGGCAGAGAAACCGCATGATCGCAACATAATCAAACTTCAAGATCCATGTGTAGATCCTGTTGAGAAACAGGCAAGTGAGGCTGAAAAAGAAAGTAGAGAGCAAGAAAAACTATGTAATGGCAAGCATAATCAGCAGGATACATCAAAAACTAATCAGGCATCTGCATCAAGTTTGAGGACATTTGCTGATGGGAAACAGCAATACTGGAAGAAGGTTGAAAACACACGGGCAGCGGTGGATGGTACTGCTCAAGGTGCATCCAAATCTCCAGAAAAACAGCTAAATGGAATTTGTAGGCCTGCAAGTGTTGTTTCAGAGACGAGCGGAGAACAGATCACTGCCAAGATAGGCTCACTTAAAATCAGTTCAAAGGCAGGGGAGTCCGACCATAAGAGTTGCCCAGATGGTGTTGTTACCATCGGCTCGATGCCTGTCCGGGTTTGTGAGGTGTAGTTGGAGGTATCTTTTTGGGTTTGGCCTTTTGTCATTCAGGGGGTTTCTTTTGGGTCCCACTGTCCCAAGAAGCAGGGGCCACTTGAGGTTTGAAGTTTCTTTTTGGTGGTAGAAATGCCTTCTCTTGGTTGATGATTTCCCCTGCTTCATATGGCGACAAAAAGGAAGTGCAAAAAAGGATAGTTCGATTTTAGTGTCTGGTGGAGAGATCCATACTTTTGCAGCATTTGGCTAATGCTTTTTTTTTGGGGGGGAAGGAACAGAACCCACAATTTGTCATTTTAATTGTAAGATAAGAAAAAAAGACAATGGAAAAAAAAGGATTGGCTTTGGAGTCTGGTGCACACACATCTGCTTAGTGTGGACAGTCTTTTCTTTTACAGTATGTATGTGTGCTAACGGGAGGACTGGTGAAGGAAACAGTGCTATTGTACGCCGAAGGGTAGATCGCCATAGGTGTTACGGGCGCGTTTACTCGTGCATAGTACAATCAAATCATGAGCGGGACTCGATTCTCTTTTGTCCAAAGGCGACGATGTGTCTTGCTGCACATGCCTACGCGACGTTGATGCTTCTTCCCTCTCTACCCGACGGTTGAAATCTCTTTGCATATACATCACCCATACATTGTCGGCGTCACCTTGCAACGGGAGAAGCATCATCTGCGGGCGCGGCCACCATTGTCCGCCGTGCGCCCCCCCACACATCCCGGCCGGCCTCTACATAGTTAGGCGGTTCATGTATCTCTAGCTTGAAACTCATTGATAACTCTTTAAGGCCGCGTTTGGAACGGAGGAAGAGTGGAGGAAATTTCTCAGGAACCGATTCCTCACGTAGAGAATGAATCAATTCGTTTGGAGTGGAGGAATGGTTGCTTCCTTTTCAGAGGAAAGGGACGCACACAAGCTAGTTTCACGGGAATGAAAAAAATCCAATCCAAGCCAAGGGAATGGCCAGCGCCTCTGTCTTCTTCCGCTCCCGTGCGTCGCCCAGGTCACACCCTTGCTCCCGCGCGGTTTTGCTGCCGTCTTTCTTTTCTCTCTCTCTCTCTTCCGTTCGGTTTTTGTACGAGTTCGACGAAAGAACTTAGCCAGCGCATGTCCATTAATGTGCCATACAAATATGAAAGGGTATTTTATCCTTACCAACTGGATCTTGTTGCACCCGGTAACAAACATGCATAAACCATTTCTCGATGAACAGTTGCTGGGCCCGTGCGTACGTGCGTACGTGGTGCGTACTTGGGCCTTGTGGGCTAGATTGAAGGTTGCTGGGCCTAGGAAGTTATATTTACTAATTATGGAATTGCTTATTTAGATATATTGTTGAATTACAGTCGAATAGTTTGTTTATAAAAACAGCCACACACAAAGGGTAAAAAGAAAATTGACTTCAAAATTCTCTGTTTTTCATTCCTGCAAGCAAACACCAAAAGTTCTCGATTCTTTTATTTTTTATTTCTGTAGTTTTCTCACTTTCTCCGTTCTTATGTTTTCTTTGTTCCTAGGTTTTTTTTTCCGGTTTCTACGTTTTCGATTCCTGTGTTCCAACCAGGCCCTAAACAGTCACTCGCAACGGGGAGAGACGCCGACAGATGATTCTGCCAGCCAGGTTGCTGCCTTTCCCGTGGTCCTGGCGACCTGGCGTCCTGCCCTCGCCCGACCGGCACCTAACCGGCCGCGTCGTCAGTCCCTCATCAAAAATCCGATGCGGCGTCGCCGTTGCAGCACCAAACCTCGCCTTGACTCCGCGCGCAAACAACTCATCAACACGCGCGCGGTTGTGACTAACGACCCCACCGCGCGCCACCTTTTTAATTCCTTGTTAGTATCACGGTGTCACCCCGACCGTCCGCGCGCGCCCTGCGACAACAACGAGCTATGCTCTAACCTCCTCTGGGATGTGTTCCGACGCGACGCCCAAAGCAGAGCTAGACTAGAGAGAGGAAAGATGACCACCGGGAGTGGCGGCAAGCTCGACGGTCTCAGGCTGCGTCACTACCTCGTCACGGCCGGCGTGGCGGCGGCCGTACTCGTCGCGTGCCTCAGGTACATGCCTCCCACCACGGTTGGGTACGGCTTCACGGTCGCCGCATGGGCCGAGCGGCCGGCCTCTGTTGCCCACAGCAGCGGAGCTCCAGCGCCTCCCGCCAATGAGCCGACGTCCGTGGTGATCTTCAACTTCGGCCAGTACCACAGATTGACACAAAGAAGATACTATCATTAGTGATAGCTTATAAAAAGCCGTCGCTAATGATATATTGGTGACGGCTACGATTTTGCATATCAGTGATATATGCGGATCACAAAGTATTAGGGACGCGAAATACAAGCTCGTCGTTGATGACACACATTAGAGACGGCTGTTTTCAGCCAGTTGCTGAAGATGCACATTAGAGACGGCTGTTTTCCACCTATCGTTGATAAAGTTTGATCAGAGACGACTGCAACTTACCCGTCACTGATAACTGTCATCAAAGAGGGCTTTTTTACGGCTGTCACTGATATGTTCTCATCAGAGACGACTGTTACTTAACCGTCTCTGATTTGTGATATCAGTGGCGGCTGTTTCTCGACTGTCGCCGATATGCCTCATCAGAGACGCGTGCACAAACACCGGTCTCTAATGTGGTTAACTGGAATTAAATCGAAACGACGGGCGACACTCGCTTGCCCTTTAGGGTTGCGTGGACATTGCGCCACCCCTTTGCCGACAGATCCCCTCTATCAAGCTCCCCCGGAGTAGATTGAGCCACTCGATGAGATCTGAGAGCTCTATGCCCATGGTATGTACGCTCTTATTGCGAAGATTGAAGTGTTTTTCGGAGACGAACCCTCGCGGCGTTGAATGCAGCAGCGAAATGCATTGAGGTATATATGTACTCCTCTTGTGATCTGTTTTTTGTTTAGAGTTGCAGTTGAAATGCCAACTTGTGCTTGCTTACTGCGTGCCATAGTTACTAGTTTGTTCAGCTTGTTTATGAATATATTCCTCTTGTATTTTACAAATTGAAAGAATAACAAAATCAAAAAAATTGGTGTTCATGTTTACTTCAGACAACGGTTCATAAAATACCTGTAAACTGTTCTACACTTATCACAAGTAAATAAAATTTGTTGTTAAAAAAAGAGTAAGTAAAATTTTGAACTTAATATTCCCTCTCTGAAATCATGTTCACATGTAACATGATTTTTTGAAGCATATTTTCTTGTTGTTCAGCTAAATCATCTTATTTTATATTTTTGTCAGAACTTTGGAAGTGACCCTAGTGTAACGAGGAAACCAAAGGCTGAAGGAAGGAGATCTCACCACTCCAAAACATACAACCTCACAGAGAAGCTAGTGCTATTGTGAAACTTTTTGGATTTATATATGGTGTTTTATGCTAATGTAGTTTATATTTATCTGATCCTCCACCGCTTATGTGAGGCCAACATATCTTAGTGGATCTATTTTTTTGTCACTTATTTCAAAAATTTTGCAATGCTTGACTTGTGACATGTTGCTTGTTTTGTAACTAGAGATGTCGAATGGCGATTGGATGTAGCTTGAGAACTGTACTTGTGATGATTACCTTAAAGGTGTCATAGGTTTCATCGCTATCGCAGAGAAGGACATGAAGCGGAAGAAGAAGACTGCTATGTTCTGTCCATGCTTTGACTGTCGCAATGACAAGAAGTTCTCACATTTCATTCACCTTTATTCTCATTTAATCATGCGTGGATTAAAAAAAAAACTATATAGTTTGAAATAAGCATGGCGAAGAGGGATTTAATCTTGATGAGATGGATCAAGGAATCATGGATGATAGCATGGATCACGAGCCCTCTTGTTGCAATGTTAAAGATATGCATCTCAAAGATGATGACATCTTATATATCAGTGATCACTGTACTGATGTTGTTGATGATAGTCACCAGATGGTGACATCTTATCTTATAATACTGTTTTATTTAAATATGAAACATTGTGACTGTGACTGTTACGATCGATGTGTCCTACTATGCGGATGTTATGTGCAACAATTGACTCTCGTATTGTTATTATTTGAAATGCTCATATAAGAGATCGAGCTGGTAATGCAATGATGGTTATTATCTGAAGTGCAATTGATATCGAGTAAACTGGTGGCTCAGATTTGAAATGAAAACTGATACGGGTTCCACTACATTAGCGACGAGTGTAAATATTAAGTCACTAATAACATAAAAATTAGAGACGGCTCTTCGTAACACATGTCACTGATGAGCTTCTCATCAGAGACGGCTGTTAGCAAAACGCATCACTGATGAGTGGGTCATCAGAGACGGCTAAAACTAATAACGACACTTATTAGTGGCTCATCAGAGATGGCTGCCACTAACGCCGTGTCACTGATGAGTGTCGTCAGAGACGGCTGCGGGAACGACCGTCGCTGATATGATTTAATAGAGACGGCTGTTCACCCGTCGTTAATACTTCGTGTCAGTGACGGTCGTTTGCCCGTCTCTAATGACTTCACATCAGTGACGTAAATTTAGTGACGGATGCTTCACCCGTCTCTAATGAAGAAAAACACCCGTCTCTAATGACTCTTTTTGTGGTAGTGGGCGACTCCAACTCCGACACGGGCGGCATGGCGGCCGTCACGGGATGAACGTCGCGCTGCCGCAGGGACGCACCTTCTTCCACCGCCCCACTGGGAGGCTCTCTGATGGACGCCTCATCATCGACTTCATCTGTGAGTATACATCTCCTCCAGTGGCGAAGCTAGAGACAAACTGAGGGGTGCACACTTCACCTGCGCCTATTAGAGGTACACAATTTGTAGCTGAAGATGGTGCACAAATGGTGAATTTAAGCTAGTAAAGAAGGTTTTTTTTGCCTGACCCTGGTGCCAAGGCACCCCCTTGCCTCGTTGAGCTTCGCCCCTGATCTCCTCGCTTACCTCGTTATATATATCTAGCTCACTCGTTGCTAGATTACTGTCTTCAAATAGTAACTCTAAAATATGCACTTCTGCTTGTGCTTGTGCATATATTATTATTATGAGAAAAGAGCGACCCATTGTGATCAGGGAAAACAGATCCATCGAACTACTAGCAGAAAAAATAAAAAGAAAAAAAAGACGACATTTAAGACGGAGGTGGAGGAAAAGGTGACGAGGACATGGACACCTCAGGCATCCCCGTAATGATGGTTTTGATGGGCAGATAGGCATCCCCGTAATGAAGGTTTTGATGGGCAGATAGTACACGTGTACATCCCCAACACATGTGGGGGTAAAAACCCAGTGCAAGTTTTAAATACACCTACCAATCAGTGGCCTCATTAGGATGAGCTAGGATGAACTGCCACTGGGCACGTAATCATACATCTAGTTTAAATTAACTTTTAAGTTTTAAAATAAATTTAGTCATTACGGGTACCTACTTGCATCTTAGGATCAGCGATCTGATCCAATGCATGACAGTCCGGTGTTTATACAACGAAAAACCTGTTTTCCTCATTAATGATCTGGCCAGTACATAGCACCAAAAATAAGTATACTAAGAGTAATACTCCCTCTATTTCAAAATATAAATATTTCTAGTTTAGTCAAAGTCAAACTTTTATCACTTTGACCATTAATAACGAAGAATTAATAATATTTTATTATATAAAAATTATATTTTTAATTCATCGTAAAATAAGCTTTCATAAAATGTATCTTTTTATATTAGAGATTATGTAATTTTTTAGATATTATTAGTCAAAGTTAAATGAATTTAGCTTTATCCAAATCTAAATTGCTTATATTTTGAAACAGAGGTAGTACATTAATACATGTTTTAAGTTTTTAAATAATGAACATTGATGTTCCATTATCTAAAAATATGGTTTCAAGTTTTATAGTACTATGTTGGTACTAAAGGAGACTAGCAAGCATGTACTCAGGATTTCATTTTCCATTTGAACTGGAAAAACAAATTGGGATTGGTTTATCGAAAAATGCTCCAAATCAAAATTAAAATTTGAACAAAATTCAGCTCGAAATGCTACAGTAAATAGTCATTTTTTTGATTTATCAAACAGTTTTAACAGTTTATCGACCGATTTCTTTGGTTTTCACGATTTTTAGGTTTCAAAGTTTTAAACTCACCAGTTTTTGAAAATTTAAAATTTTCAAATTTTTAAAATTTAAAAAATGAAAACTGGTGCCCAGTAAAACCGAGACCGGATGTTTTCGAACACCCAACTGGTTTTCGCTGTTTTGTTAACCTTGCATATAGTCCCTCCGTCTAGTGTCGCCTTTTTAATTTTTAGATATCACATTTAAACATTTATTTTATTCAAAAAATTTGTATGAATTGGTAATATGAATTGTTTGTTTTTGTATTTATATAATTTTTTAAATTAAATGAATGGTCAAACATGATTTTCAATAGTGAAAAAAAACGACACTTAAAGTATAACAAACAATATGACTGTCTACGCAACGCTGACAGGTACGGACCTCAAGTCGCTGGGCGCCGACTTCCGCAACGGCGCCAACTTCGCGATCGGCGGCTCGACAGCAACGCCGGGCGGATCGCCCTTCTCCCTCGACGTGCAGTTCCACCAGTTCCTCTACTACAGGGCGCGGTCCATGGAGCTCGTCAACCTCGTTCGGAAGCCCCCCGTCGACCGCGACGGGTTCAGGAAGGCCGTCTACGCCATCGACATCGGGCAGAACGATCTCTCCGCCTTCATGCACCTGCCCGTCGATCAGGCGCTCGACAAGGTCCCCGGCGTCGTCGCGCAGATCAAGTACACCGTCGAGGCTCTGTACTCGCACGGCGCCCGCAAGTTCTGGATCCACGGGACGGGCGCGCTGGGGTGCCTGCCGCAGAAGCTGGCCATCCCCCGGGACGACGACTCCGGCCTGGACGCCCACGGCTGCCTCGAGACTTACAACGCCGTTGCGCGGCGCTTCAACGCGCTGCTCGGCGAAGCATGCAACACCCTCCGGCAGCGCATGGTCGACGCCACCATCGTCTTCGTCGACATATTCGCCATCAAGTACGACCTGGTGGTCAACCACACCATGCACGGTAGTATATATGTTGCTTTTAATTCTATTTATTTCGCCATTATTTCGTTCACGTATCTAACAGACAGCCGAAATATTTACTTGGTGTGGATGTGGTGGTGCAGGGGTCGAGAGGCCTCTGATGGCGTGCTGCGGCCACGGCGGGCCGCCCTACAACTAGAACCACTTCAAGCCCTGCATGTCGGCGGAGATGCAGCTCTGCGACGTCGGCGCGCGGTTCGTCAGCTGGGACGGCGTCCATCTCACCGAGGCCGCCAACGCCATCGTCGCCGCCAAGGTGCTCACCGGCGACAACTCCACGCCCAGGATCACCATCGCCAGCCTCGTGAAATCCACGCCAGACAACAACGACCGTTAGTTAGCGCGCTAGCTAGCTGGCTCTGGGGACATGTGTATACAAAGCTTATGATCCATAGAAATAGAATGAAGCCTCATTGATCCATAGAATGTGGCTACGTACAAAGCTTGATTCACTTGGTTTATGATCTCAATATGATGTCGAGAATTTGGCCAAGCTACAGAAAAATTTATGAAGGAGCAGCTGCATCATTATTTTCTCTTCAGAATTGAGTTTGAAGACGCACAAGTTGGCGCACGCCACCATTGATTATCGATTGAAAAAAAGTAAAATTGATTGTACTCCTTCCGTTTCTAAATTATTATCACTGTTAACTTCTAACATCAACTTTCACTGTTCGTTTTATTCAAAAGTTTGATAAATATTATATATTTTATTATAATTTACTTTAGTTATTTGAATCACAACTTATACTTTTACATATTTAAATTAATTTTTTAAATAAAATAAATGATCAAAGTTGATGTTAGAAGTTAATAGCGAAAACAATTTAGGAACAAAGAACTCCTCTACTCCACCGATAATCAAATTAAGCAAGCTACGTTAGACAAAATGTCAACATTGCACCCCCCCAGCAGGAGCAGCCACCAAGAGGCATCTCATTGGTATAGCATTAACCTGTATGGATCATGTACAAAAGGCAACTTGATCGATCCCCGACGACGGGGACCGGACAGGAAAATGTAGACTACGGACAAGCACATGAATGACGTACGTTTTGCTTCAGATGTAGTTTATCATGACGGATTTATATAATAACGTTAGGTCTGATATACTGTGAATTCGACAAGAGCGATAAGCTTTGGTCGAGACTTTGAGATACGGTGAAAATATGTATGCAGAAGACCACACATGCATCGCCTACCGTAACTTCTATAATTTACTCTTGTAATTTTTTTCTGGTTGCAGCCCTACTTCGATCAGGGAAACCAATCAATCCTAAGAGTTGTCAAAGCTTCCGTCATCTGCTGCTTATTCCGCAGCACCCACCAGGCTTCGACAGCAAATAGTTTCAGAAACTTCTTAACGGAGAGATGCGTCAGAAGCGACATGCTACTCACCCTCACTCCAGGTCGTCAAACCACATCTTTTGTATATGTTGGCGAGATGAAAATGACTCCTACGGTTATTTTAGTTTCTGTACTTGTCTATCTTCTAAGAACCGAGAAAAAAGATTGTTAGGGCAATACCGTGTTAGTGACTGCTCTGAAAGGAAAAATAAAAACATAACAATTGGTGAATAGACAGCACAACAGTTTTTATAGATACAATGATATAGTAACATATTAATTATTATATATTTTCATTGTAAATGACTCTAAACCCAGAGGTGCGACAGACACCCCAACCTACTTGGAGCAGTTTTTAGGGTCTTTTTGCTTACGCTTTTCATCACTTTTGTGGGTTGTCTTTTGGAATATCTAAGTTGGATGCTATAAAAGTTGAGAAGCTAGAAGCACACAGAGTTCGGTTATGTTTCAGGACTGAAAACCGGTGATTGCCATTTTGACCGGTTTTTATAAAAACTACTACAGTAAATCATTAAAACCGGACAAATGCGAAAATCAAATTTTTGAGCATAAACCATTCGGTTTTTTTTGGTTTACTGATCGGTTTTTACCAATTTACCATTTTTGAATTTGAAACCAAATCGTCTTGATCGGTTTTTCATTAGTTTTTTCAATTTACCGAATGGTTTTACTGATTTTTGGATTTTCATTTTTTCCATTTTTATATATTTTAAAATAAAAACTGATCATCCGCTGAAACCACGAAAACCGGACCAGTTTTTGTGGGGTTTTTTTTTTTTTGTAATGGCATATTTCAGAGCCTACCAGATAGGCCTTTATCATGTTTAGTTCCAACAGCCTCCTAAACCAAGACCTTGCGATTTATCGAAATTCTCTATTTCTAAATTTGAGCGACCACATATAAATTCAGAAAATGCCCTGTAACACTCGTGAGAGAACTTGAAATTCATATTTGATTCAAAAGTTTGGTTTCTCGAAATTCGAATATAGGTCCTTATCTAACTAATCTCGTCATACCAAATATTTTTGTGTCCTCAACCGTCTAAAGTCTTGGTCACTGATTCTGTGGGACCCTACTCCGGTGCACACTGTTTTGATCGTCAATTCGTCAGCCTCTTTCCTGAGTCATTTTGGATGGATACACGGGCTTCCCCCAACAAACTTTTAAGGTCACATACTTCCTTTTTTTTTAGTCGAAATGAAAAAATGCACGTCTTGCTGTGTACCAGTGGCGGAGCACGGAAGAAATTCAAGGTGTGGCAGCCTGAGGCCTCCACAGCTCCGCACGACTGTGTCTGCACACTCCGTCGGCTGCACTTTTGTTTATCTTTTCGTGCGTTAATTATGAAAGTGGAGTCCAAACTTGAGAGACCATGCGCTACAGCCCAAGGATCGACGTCCTGGACCAAGAGGTCCAAGAAGCTATAGCAACTGTCGATCTCTTCCTCCCTAGGTTCAGTTCGCAGCTTTGCATCAAGCTCCAAAGCTCTCCAATGTTGAGGCAGCCGGTCGTACGATAGATAGATGAGCGGGCTAGGGGAACTAATGTTAGCCACATGGGCCGGCCCAAGGCACGGTGAAAACAACGTAGCTCTGGTATGGCCCATAGATAATTGCGCCCACGCTGGCATGGCACGAAGCGCGTGCCGTGTTTGGGTCATGGGCTACCGCCCCAGCCTATAGACCAGTGTGGCACGGCTCATTAAGCATAGTGTGCTCAGTGAACTGATGTGTACGTAGTTTTCGATTTTTTTTCATGTCGTGATAATTTTTGATTTAGTAAAAATACGACACACAATCGATTCGATCTCAAATCAATACAATTCGAACCTCGCAATCGTAGTACCACTTATTCTCTGGTTATATCAACCGTGCACACACGAGTGACCTCGCCAAAAAGGTTAATCTCAGCCTGTGAATCGAAGAACACAAGCAAAAACAAAGAATAACGCAACTCAATTATGAAATTTAAATTAAATCACGAAGTTGAAAAACTAACAAACCGTCAAACGACAAAACTGTTTGGAAACAAATAAAAACTAATCAAAACCTATCTCTAACGATGGCGGCTACTGATTATATAGACTTTAGGATGACCTTAGTAGCAAACCCTAATACTAATAGACCTAAAAAAGATACACGGGTCAAATGCCAAAAGATAGTGTCACAGCACCCGAGACAGTTTCTGGATGTCATCTTGTTTTACCAATTCCTACTGATTTCGATTGAATTTAGAGATGAGACTGGTACCATTGAAAATATTATTTTGTTAGCTTTTCAACCATATTTAGAACTTCTAAAACAGAGATCATATGAGTCCGAAGCATCTATTTTAGTGTAGGCTGCTCTTAGAGTCCGACTCAGACTCGAAACAGGGTTGTTTGGATCTCTTCCGCGGTCGAACGTGCGGATCTGATATTGAGCATCTCCAAGTTATTTTTTATGCTTTTCTTTACTCTCTTCAATGTTTTTAATCATGATAAAGTTATTAGTTTGCAATCTATTCTCAAAGGAAGGAAGATGTGTTTAAGAACGAGCTCACCTATTATCGTGCGTGAGTTTCATCAATACTAATTTGAGAACTTTTGTGTGTATCTAAAGGAGCGATGTCCTTACCATCCTCCCCTTCTTGTTTTGGAGCCGTCCTCGATTTAAATTCATTGTTGGGACCTCGACTCTATTATGCCCTGCAACGTGTATGAAAGATAGAGGCTATAGGGGTATTTGAATGCAACCACTTGCTGGCTCAAAGATCTTTATAATCTTATCATTCTCCCCTTTTTGATGGAAAGCTATCCTCGCCTTGCTTCTTTGGTTATCAAGATACTTCTGCAAATGGTTAGTAACAAAAGCGCACCAAAAGATAGAAAGATCACGTGATGCAAACAAGGCATCTTTGCACACTAAAGCATTATATAGAGTATTTTTATCATAAAAATTAGCAAGATCACCTTTTTGTCAAAATATATATTTGAAATAATCTTCATGATCAGCATCATTAACATTCTTTTGAGAAGCTATAAAGTGTGTTGTCTTAAAAAAACTAGATAAACATGACATGGCATGATATTTTGTATTTCCATCATCTAGTTTGTCATTTATTTTCACCATGCAAAAAGATTTCAAATTTGAGCAAATATAAACTCTATGCACCATAAAGACACCTCTATAATCATAATTGCCTATAACATAAAAATTGGTTCTAGTTAACAAAGATAATTCAGGTTTCAAAAATATCATCCTCTCTCCTGTAGCAAGGTTAAAAAAAATTATATTCAATATAACTCACAGTGTTTAGAGAAGACAACAATTTCAGCTCATC